>JARHVA010000655.1:2075000-2092500 GCA_037957365.1 Torreya grandis | reverse complement strand
TAAAATATAAGTACCACCATTTCTTATAACTATATGATAGTTTGGAAATAACATGCATAATTGTTTAGTTGGCTCAGGCACCTTGGGCAATGTGATGCTGATAACTATATTCCATAAGTTAGGATTGACCCCTATAATTCAAAGAGAGTGGTATTATAATTAGATAAGTCTTCAATCCCATGTGTAATATAATTAACAAACATGTGCATTAGTTTAACATCTAAGCCACATGTGCATCAGACTATAGACATCTTGGTCATTACCATTCTAGAAGCCTATAGTCTATTGTTGGTCTAAGATTGGTCTAAGACATGTAATTGGTACATAGACACAAATTTATCTCACATGTGGCTGCCTTAGAAAGGGATAGCATATTATATCTGAGTGGACCATGAACCTAAGATGAAGCATATGATCATAAAGTAAAACACCATGAATTAAAATGTAGAATTTATATCCTCACATGCAAGCGTATATATGTTTACCACTAGAGAAGAACATGCATTACATGAGCAAGATTTTGAAGATCTTTATTAGTTGTGGAATATTCATTTTAATAGATCCAAATCAAAATAGGGATTTGGTGTGCACATAGCCTTGATAGATATAGATACCAAGAAGTAACTTACTACTTATAGGTTACAGTTCCCCTACACTAAAAATAGAGTAGAGTACAAAATTTTTATCCTTGGATTGTAGTTTTCTCTCAAACACAATGTTAAGGAGTTACAAATATTTGGTTATTATGAAATGGTGCTTAAATAGATCAGGGATAATTATTAGTGTAAGATCACATACTTAAATAAGTACAAACATGACTTTGGACTTTATTGAACATTTTAAAAAACTCAACATCAAGGCCATCCCCATAGAGCTGAACCAAATAGTCAATTCACTAACATCTTCAACTTCTAATATTACACCACTCTAGGAGTCCAAGATGTAAAATTTATTAGTGGAGTTGGTCTCTTGTCCCTCTATCCTAGATAACATTAATAACTTCTACATGTTCATAAATGACTAATGAATCATGCAATTCATGAACTACTCTTGAGATTTCAAATATTGGATAATAGATGAGAAATAAGTCAAACACATGCATGGGAAAGACATGGGAGAATATGACATTATGTAACTAAAGGATAACCACATCCCTCTGGGCATGGTCTCCTTAGAATTATATTTTGATCTAGACCCCTAAGCTCATAAGTAAAAACCACCAAGATCGATTGAATCAAATTTTGCCAAATAAAATTTTGGTACTAAAAAACCCACTCAGTAGTTAGATATTAGCCTAACTTGTACTCAAATTGAGAAAATTAATCTAAAATACCTACTAGCAGGATACATAGATGTGATAGCCTAGACATATGAAGACCTAAAATTCTTCAACCCTAGATTCATTATTCACACTCCTGTTAAATCCAGATCATAAGCCTCTAAAGCAAAGATAGAGGATAGTTAATATAATTATAGAACATATAATTAAAAAATAAGTATATAAACCACTAGGGGCTAAAATTGTCTTCCTAATTAGGGACTCTACTTGGGTAGCCAATTTGGTACTAGTCAGGAAAAAGAGTGGAGAAATAAAACTTTGTGTTGATTTTAGGAACCTAAACAAAGCATGAGAGAAAGACAATACCCATTTCCTTCACTCGATGAGGTAATTAAAATGGTAAGTAGATCAGATATGATGTCCTTGAATGGATTCTTTGATTACAACCTAGTAATGGTAGAGGTTGAGGATATGATGAAGACTGATTTCAGAACATAGTGGATAAACTTTTACATACAAGAGGATGCCATTCAGCCTAATTAATGCATGATAAAACTTTTAGAGAGCCATGGAATTTGATTTCCAAGGGTTGGTTGGAAAATGCATAATCATATATATGGATTATCTTAGTGTGTTCTTTAAAGATAAAGATAAACACCTATACCACCATCACTTAGTGTCACAAAAACATATATGTGTTCACATAATAAATCAAAAACCATTTCATTCAACTAAGAAGGAACCATCTCTCCAAGGGCTTTAAATGGGCAAGAACTACATGGTGGAAAATACACAACCATGGACAAAATAATAAAACATGAAACCAAGTATTATTATTCTCCTAAAATCAAAATTTCAAATAAGAACAAAATAATTTTAGTCTAAGGAAATATCTAAAAAAGTAATTTAAAATAAAGCCCACCTATCAACTTCAATATCACCTAGGCATTATCCTCTAGTTGTCTAAACCCAGATCTCCTCACCAACTATCCCTATTTACTTCTATATTATGCTCAGTCTCACCTTATTTAAAATTGGCAAAAGGTCCTAAAAAAAGGAGTTTACTCCTAAATATAGTTATTCTAGAATCAACCAACCAAAGCCCCTTTCCAACCCATGCCTCATTAATGGATGTTCTTTTCCATATTTAATTAAGGTACATGGTAGTTCTTGTAGGCCTTTGTGGTTGTTTCATATATTCACTTACTTATTTTACTACAAGTCTAAGACAATCAATGGAAGATATGTTAGTCGACCACTAGATAGTTTAGATGTTCATTTCAAGATCTAAAGGCTAGGAGATTACAAGTTTCACCAACTAGGCTTAAAGGCTAGCCACCTAAAATATACACTAATTCAAGAAAGGTGATCAATGGTAACTCAAGAAAATGACTACTTAACATGGGTATAATAAAGGTTAAATTTTTTTAATGATATAAACATGCATAATATAATCTCGTTCCTTCATTGGCCTTTTCCCTATTTCTATACACTTGATGCACACATAAAATTCCTCTAACCTAATCTCAAAAGCTATGTAATTTATTCAAACAAGGTAATTTCAATCAATTAACCATAGCCAATCATTCATGAAATATCAACATCCATGTAGGTAATTTCATATTATTCAATACATAAGTAGTTTCTATTTCATAATCTTAGAAGCAATGATTCAACATGATTTAAGTCAATATCTCATATCGACATCATTATAGTTCATAATGCAACATATATAAAGGAAACATAAGCATCACACTTTCATAAATAAGTAATCCAAAACATGATTAATAATAGGTATTTCTCATGGTTCCTATTGTCACTCAATCTTGCACCCTATAGAGGTTGTTCAAGCCTTCTCTAGATTGAGTGAAACATTGGATTCCTTCTAGGCTTGTGGGTTGCCTATAGTAGAGGTAAACATCTAGGATTAAGGGCTAGATCCTTAGATTGGTATTTCATAGCTTATCACCTACACTACTTGATTTCCTAGATGAAAAGGGATAGAAGGAACATAAAAGTAACCTATGATAATGAGATGATACACTAGATTAATCTCCACTAGACTAACATATACTTTCACTATGAAACATGACTCATAATACTAGTCTCAATATCCTAGATTGTTCTAACATAAGTGTTTCAAACATGGAGTTCATATGAATTATACTTATCAAGGTGAGTGAACAAGAGGTTAGATTGAAAACACTAATGGTACTCCTTACATTTATATATAGATAAACACACTAGCTACACTTTGTGTTACCTATTAGAAGGATAACTACTTGTACTAAACATGAAAGAGTAAAGAGAATGCAAGGATAGATAGTTATCACTTGTAATTCCACTATTCACCACTTCACACACTTAAAAAATAAATATATTGACTCAAAACTAGATTGGAAATATTTATTTCAAAGGCAAATATAATATTTAAACTAGCATGGATTCCCCATACTAGGTGTGGATTAGATGCAAACACTAAAAAGGCTTGTATATATAGAGCATAGGAGAAGAGAGATAAGAAGAGAAGTAAAAGGGTCACAAGGCCAAGTGTTAAACTTTATAAACTAATTACAAAGAAAGAAAATTAAGTGAGAAATATATCATTAGGGTCTTATTGGATAAATTTCCTTCACAACATGACATATCCTTTAGGTTGGTATAGAGACTCTTCACTGTCCTTCTCAAAACTATCTTGATGATGAAGAGTTCACTTGATGTTCAAAATTGACATAGGATGTTGTTGACACATGTTCTCTATCATGAGAGGTTTGAAACATGATTTTTAACCTTCATCTATACCCTTAAACTAATGATTTCTCATGGACACTCATTGTTCACTCTTTAATAGTCACTCATTGGTCTTCTATGCCTAGACCTTCACACTTATCACCTAAGTGACTTATATTTGCTTAAGTAGATCCATTAAAGAGGTGTTCAATACCTATTTAAAACTTATTTTCTTTCCAATCCATTAGGTATAACTCAAAATATCTAATGACACTATTCTCACTATCACACTTAGGTAGTCATTTTTCTTTCTCACTATCTATTTATACTCTATCAAGCTAACCTCAAAATATCTAATGACACTCTTCTCACTATCACACTTAGGCAGTGATTTGAATTTATCACTATCTATTCAGACTACCTATAATAAATGGTGTAAAAAATATGTTTTCATGCACAAACATGGTGATAAATGAGTATAGGGAGTTATGACAAGTCCCTCAACACCTTCCACAATGATCTTTATTCATCAATCCCCTTTTGTACCTATGAAACACATTAAATCCTATAAGAAACACATTATTAGGTCTATCCATATAGATGATAATATGAATAAATTAGGTGTTAATGAGATTGAGTAAGTTATATACAAGTAAAAAAATTTAATGGCCATTTAGCCACTCCTAGATACATCTCCATTCATTTCTTCTCTATCAGGTTCTTGAGAGGGTTTTAGGTCTCTTGGATTCTTAGTGATGATTCATAAAATTTGGATGCTCAAACTCCAAAAAAATCCACTAAGATCAAGTGTATTACCCCATTTAATTATTCATATCTCCTTGAGGTACCATGCATATTGTTTTTACAAATATGAGTAATTGAATATGGCTCTCAAGCTCCTTCTAGGTATTCTGAGTAGGCATGAGACCAAATTAGGCCAAAATGACCAACTTAGGATATTTAAATACAAACCAATGGTTATTTTAGACTATAAACTGTCCCATATAGGTCATCAAATGGGTTTTAAGGATAATGTGGTCATGTGAAACAAGTAAAGCACCCTAAGGGTTTAGGCCTAGTAGACATAGACTGTGTGCTTGTGTGTATGCCCACCAATAGGCAATTCATATGATTATAGGTGAACTTAAATAGTTTTTCACATTAAAACTAACCTTACACATCATTATAAAATTCATCTTTGTTATCCCTTTCATCCTATCACCATTACACACTATGCTTGTAGGGTGGTCTTGACTGTGGAGTGCCCTCTATCTGAGACAAAATAAAGGGAACTTACCCTATTTTCCTAGCCAAAATAAATCCATGGGATTATAAGATAGGCCATGATGATGATATTTAATAATTTTAATAACTTTTTCATGCTCCAATACGCCTTAAAACATCAAATTCTTCAAGACATGCTTATATGACTAATGATTGTGCACATAATTTTATTTGGCCCTGAGAACCTTGAGATATGACTATAGGTTAAGATCCTTACTTATTAATAACACTTAGGAATGTGTCATTAAATTTTTTAGAGTGGTTTAAATATTTTTTATCCATCATATTCCTATGATTACCTTCCAACTTTCACCTTTCACTAGCCTGAACTAGTCTATAGCTAGACTGTGATTGTTTCCTTAAGGAATATAGTGGATTCTTGTAGGTGGTGATAGATATTTCAAAACTATACCTTATTCCCTAGATATATCTTGAGGTCATTAATATAATTAAATAATTTAAATTATTCATCTCTACCTGCATGCCATGTTGTTACCCCTCTACCATCATTATGCTATAGGTTTGCAATTTCAAGGTTCACTTTGGTTCAAATGTCATTGTAGTTTACTGAATATCTCAAGTGTAGACTTGACTGAATTTTAAAGCTATTTATCCATCAATATTTTAATCCAAAAACCTCCTATTTGGATTAGATGTGATCTCTAAGGCCTAGTCTACTTGTTTGAATTCATTAGGCTGACTTATACCTCATCAATCTTCATCACAAGATGACATTTTATAGAGCAAAATCTCTTTTTTGGAAAGCTTAGGGTAAAAGTTCCCATTTTGTAACCTTATTCAATTTTGACTATAGATGACTACTTATAATGTTGAGTATGACTATGTAGAGGAACTTTTAGGATTTTAGACTACACTCTAAAACCTCTCATTGAATTCTTAGTGACTCTAAAGATTCAAACTCATGAACCTCTCTCTTGAAGGCAAAACTCTCATCTTGATTGTAGGTTATTGTCAAGAAAATTTAATGTATATAGTCTTGGATTCTCTTTCATAAATATCCTCAAAAATATTTTCAATGCTCAGTCCATAGTATTTTTACCTTGAGAACCTCATCAAAACCTTGAAACTCCAATCCTTATCAAAGTTCTATCTTAATACTCCTACACAATCCTGTAGGTGACTATTTCAGGGTTTATTTACTATTTCTATTATTAATCTTTGCATATTATTAGTGACACTCTTGAGATAAAAAATTAAAAGGAGAAACTTATCACCATGTAATGAGAGATTTAACACAACATATCACCTTTTTTATGAAGTCTAATATAGGAAGATAAGCTTTCCAGTTGTGAAAACAATGTTTGTAGACTTTAATAGAGTCTTCTACTAGCAAAATGAGAAGTCTTGCTTATTCCTTGATATCCAAATGTGAAAACCTAAATAAAACCCATATGATAGGGATGGTAAAACTCTTTAATATAATATTCACCACCTACTTTTCTTAGATCCATGAAATTAGAGAAGAAAATTGAAGCCATTAGGGATGTGTAGGTAGTCTAGAATCACTAACATTTTTAGTGATGGTTTATGAAGCATAGACCATGAAACTAGAAACTATTTCCATGTAAAGGAATGCCATAGAGACTAATTTCACCCACCAAGTAAAATCAATTGAAATATTCTCCTCATGTCCATACCAAGTGGAAACTGGTTGACCTTTTTGACTTATCCAAGAGAGAGATGAGAGAGAGAGAGGTTATTTTTTGACAATTTTAGACTTTTCAAAGCTACTTGATCATGGAATTGAACTATAGGGATATCAATAGACCTCCTTGAATTCTTTGTATATGCCAAGTGTGCCACTTAGGATGTACAACTGCTTAAAACTACTTGTTTTCAATTGATCTTCTTGGATGGACATTGAACCTATTAGAAATTTAGTTTCAAAACTACCCTCTCTAACATATTATAACATATGATATGTTAGAGTACACTTTGAAACATTTTTACTTTGGTTTAAAACCATATAAGTTCGTAAAAATGGCCTAAAATGACATAAAATGACAATAAGGATAAATAATAAATATGACCAAGGCTTAAAATACATTAAATGACCTCATTAATGACCATGGTGGACATTTTCAAACCTAGAAGACCCTATGACAAGTTTTAAATATATAGGAGTTGACTTAATTTAACTTGGGGTCAAATTAGTTAACATTTTAGTGATTTCCTAAGGGTAGCAAGCCTGCTATGCTAAGGACCAGTAGTTTTCTCCTATCCATTGGGTTATGGAGTCACCTATACACTATAATTTAATTTAATAACCATTTTAAATGACACCAAACCACACCAAACATTAATAAATAAACACACAAGACAAGACACAAAATTAAACACACTTGTGTTCTCAAGAACATTTAGGGAAAATACACACAACATAAGTAAAACACACCTATCTTAGTATGTACAAGACCTCAAACACTTGAAGTGAATAAAAATTCACCATTTATTTAACTAGGGTCAAAAGTAATTCCTTTTGCATCATTTTTTCTCCAAGAAAACATACCTTCATGTGATGCATACTTGACAATGAACACTTGCTTATGTAGATAGTCAAATGACTTACCATATTTAGATATTCTATTGATTACAAGTGTGTGACTTGAATCTCTCATGAATAATCCATCTATATCTCTTAAAGCTTTACTTTACTTTGCATCTAGATTGAATTTTATCATGTCCAATTAGTACTTCTCAAACTAAATCTTAGGAATAATCAAAGTTGTCTCAACTTCACATTATTCTATAACATGATGCACTTGATGTATAGAACCATCAATATTATCTTATTTCTATTCCAACATGTATAAAAGTGGTTCAATATTAGACTAATGTTTATACCACTCTTCAAACATAAAGATTACTACCTTATTTTTATTAGACTCCTTCATGACTTTATACTTATTGATAGTAGTTTGACATTCATTCTCATGCTTAATAGGATAATATCCTTCATGTTTATAATATTCATCTATAATATTACTATCATATTCATGCTTATTAGTAAGGAGAGTTAACTTACTCAGCTATTCAAACTCTCTAACTATGGCATGAAACTACTACCATAAATCATCTTCATCTTCATGGTTATCAAATTTATGGGATCATCCAGCTTGGGTAGGAAGAATTAAATTATTTTCCTAATTATATTTATCTACCATACTTTTAAAACTATCATCATCATGTATATGAATAAGGTAACTACCCTTAGTAACTTCCCAAAAATAATTATCAATGCTTACCTTACAATGTTCATCACCTTCATCATGGATTATGTATGTACTAAGGTCAGTCTATTCAATTAAAATGTATGGATCATGCCCATAGGTTTTAGCACCATAATCATTTATGAAAATACTAGAGATACCTTCAAGTTTGGAAGATGCTCCATCCTCCATAGCATATTCTTATTGATCAATAATGGTACAATTAAAATTAGAGTTTGCTTCCACATATGGCTCAATATGAAAATTATCCAATGGTTTTGTTTTAATAGTTACATTTTTTCCATACCTTGTTTTTAAGGCCAAGAGAGACCAATAAACTGAGATATATCCTCCTATTTTGGGTATGAAGTCCCCTGATAAACAACTAGCAAAATGAGTAGGCAGATCAACCACCACTATGTATTAAAGGAATGGGAAGCTTAGACACTCATGTAATGAAAATATTAAACATTTGATTATACCCCCTAACTTAGCTAGTGTCCCATCAAGTTTCAACACTCACTTACTATATGGCTCATATTTCAAGCCCAATTTTGCTACCACAAGTTTGGTCATAACTGAGGTACTTGCCCCATTATCTACAATGCAATTGTGAACAAGCTTGTATGCCATAATGACAGTGAAGTATAAGGGTTGGGGAATTTTAGATTTTTTAAAGGGTTCAATAATGTTATCAAGATCATTAGTGAGGGATACATCACCATGTATATATGGTTGAGGATTGATATGGATTTGGGAAAGCTGCTCTTGAAGTAGTTCCTTTTGACCGAGCATGTGGAGTTCTTCATAAAGAGAGAGACTAGTCTTAGCATTATTCAAGGAATAAATGATATTAAAATAAGGAACATTCACATTTTATTACATTATTAAAGGAAAACAAGTTCCTTGAGCTTGAGGCAATGGAGAACTTTGAGTCACCCTTCCCACATTTTGAATTTGAATAGGTGCAAAAGTTGTAGGGACTATCACACTTGAATTCACACCTTACTACATTGTAGGAGGGTTATTTGAACTTGTGTCAATACCATGAATATATCCCAAATATTTCCTTTTTTATCTAGTATTGGTTACAACTTAAGTTCCTTGGTTTAGGATAAATGTGTCTTCCACTAGAAAGTTTATCAATCTCACTCTTTGAGGCTACCATCCTTAATTTATTTATACTTGCATGAAGTTCTCATATTATACTATAAATTGAGGATTATGTCCTCCTTGAGATACCAAGGCTTTCCATTCACCTTCATTGGTATCCATATATTTTCCTTAGGGATACCATTTTTCTCCTTTAACCAAGTTACTATGGATTGACACCATAACTCTTGTGTTAGAAGTAGAAATTGGATTATATTCATTGGGTGGAATATTAAAGTTAGGCTAGAATTTCCCTCTCCCTTAAACATATTAATGAGGTGGGAACCTATTTTATTGTGAAGGATAGGGATAGGGGTTTTGGTTAAATCCATATTTTAGATTTATTTAGATTTAGTTACCTAACTTGAGCCTATAAGGCTTTAGATCTTATCTCCCAATCAATAGTATATTCTAAATTCTTTGTGGCATCTCTATAATTGTTATTTACATTTGGTATTGGAGAAATAATTGGATAAGTAGAAGACACAATAGGCATAATAAGCTAATCAGAGATAATTTTGGAGGGAGTTTACCATCTCATATTAAACCATTATCATTTCTAATGGCTATGTCATAGGCTTTGGGAAAAGTGTATCCACCCATGGATTGTAACATTATGGATATATTAGTCCCAATAGCCCTTAGGTATGTAAGGAAAACAAAGGTTTTATGGGGTCTCATGGGAGGGGGAAGCCTATACTAAGTTCTTTGAAACATCTCATTAAAGTCATGTATAGTTTCTTTAGGACCTTTTTGAATTGCATTCAACTGATGAATGAGTGATGTGTGATCACTTTTGTCGTCAAACCTTTGGGTCAACAACTCTCCAAACTCATCCCAAGTGGTGATACATCCTCCTAGAAATGTCCTATGCTAGTCAAAGGATTTTACCCTAAGAGACATGAAAAGCAACCTAATTATAATGTTAACTTTAGTGACAATATGAAAGTTACAAAAGTTAGAGATATCCCTGATTCACTCACTTAGGGTAATGAGACATTCCCCATTGAAAATTGGAAGACTCTTGTTGGCATTAGGAGGGATATCATCATATGCATTGAGATGTATAGGATTTTTAGTGTTAAAGGATGGGAAGGCATGTTACCTATCCTTATTGTCCTCAAGTTACTCTTCACTCTCTTGATCTTCTTGTATTTAAAGGTTTTATTTCTCTTTAAATGTCAAGATGGGCTGAGGATTATGAACTTCTAGAGGAAGTTTAGGTTGAAGGAGTGGGTTTATGGGATTGTCACCTATACTAGTATTTGACCTAGTAAGGACCATGAAGTATGATCAAAAGGAATGATAAAACTTGGTCTATAACCAAATGTTACCAATATTGGAGTCACCATATGCTAAGTAGAACACATGTATGTAGTTGTGATATTGTCAAGATCAACATTCACCTTGACAAGATGTAATTGAGAAAATAGTCCCACGAAACATGTCATAGCTGTTGTCACTCAATATTTCACCATAGATATATGTTTTTCAATACTTCACTATATTGAGTGAAATATTGAATTACCCCTAGGCCTATGGTTGCTTATAGTAGAGGTAAACCTCTATATTTAAGGGCTAGCTCCCTAGATTGGTCTTTGATATCTTATCACCTACACTACTTGCTTGATGAGATGAAAAGGGATAGAAGGAACACAAAATTAACCTATGACAATTAGGTGATACACTATATTGATATCCTATAGACTACCATACACTTGCACTATGAAACATGACTCATAATTCTAGTCTCAATATCTTAGATTGATCTAACATAAGTTTTTAAAACATGGAGGTGATATGCATTATACTTCTCAAGGTGAGTGAACAATAGGTAATATTTTAGATAATAATTATCTTCCTTAAACTTATATATATAAAAACACACTATCTACACTTCATGTGACCTATTAGAGGGATAACTAATTACACTAAACATGAAAGAGTAAAGAGAACACAAGGATATATAGTTATCACTTGTAATTACACTATTCACCACTTAAAACACTTAGACAAGAAATATATGAAATAAAAAACATATTTTAAATATTTATTTAAAATAAAAATATAATATTCAAACCATTAGGCCTTCACCACACCAAGTGTAGATTAAATGCAAATGCCAAAAAAAATTGTATATATAGAGCATAAGAGAAGAGAGAGAAGAAGAGAAGTGGAAGGATCACAAGGCCAAGTGTAAAAATTTACAAAATAGTTAAAAATAAATATAATGAAGTGATAAATAGGCCATGAGGGACTTCTTGGACAAATATCCATCACAACATGACATATCCTTTAGGTTGGTGTAGATACTCTTCACTATCTTTCTTGAAACTATATTGATGATGAAGAGTTCACTTGATTGTTAAAAAATACCATAGGATGTTATTGACACATGTTATCTATCATGGTAGGTTATAAATAATATTTGTAACATTCATCTATGCCCTTAAACTGATGACTTCTCATGGACACTTGTTCACTCTCTAACATTCACTCATTGGTCTTCTAGGCCTAGACCTTCAAAATTGTCACCTAAGTGACTTGAAGTTTCTCAAATAAATCCATGGAAGAGGTTTTAGACACTTTTTTATAACCTCTTTTCCTTCCACTACACCAAGTAAACCTCAAAATATCCAATGACACTCTTCTCACTATCACACTTAGGTAGTTATTTTACTTTTTCACTATTTGTTTAGACTGCTTATAATGAATGGTCTAATAGAGAGGTTATAATGTAAAACCATGGTAATAAATGAGTACAGGGAGTTATGAAAAGTATCCAAACAACTTTAATATTTATCTTCATTCATCAATCCCTTTTTGTTCCTATGAAATACATGAAATCCTTCAAGAAACACATTCTTAAGTCTATCCATACAGATGATAGTACAAATCAATTAGGTGGAAAGGATATTGAGGTAGTTATAGAAAATTACAAAAATTTTCATAAAAATTTTTACCCTCCTAGGTGCATCTCCATTCGTTTCTTCTCCATTGGGTCCTTGAGAGGGTTTTAGGATGGTTTTAGGTCTCTTAGCTTTTTAGTGATGATTTGGATGATCAACCTCCAAAAAAATTCCATTGAGATAAATTTAAGGACACCCTTAAATTTTTCCTATATCCTTGAGGCACCATGAATATTTTTTGTATAGATATGAGCAATTAAAGATGGCTCTCGAGCTCTTTCTGGCCATTTTGAGTAGACCTGAGACCAAATTAGGCTAAAATGACCAATTTTGGCTATTTACCTACAAATGAATGGTTCTTTTAGACTCTCCACTCTCCTATGTATGTAATAAAATGGTTTGGAAGGATAATGTGGTTATGTGAAATAAGTAAAGCTCCATGAGGGTTTAGGGTTAGTTTTAGGCCTAATAGACCTAGACTATGTGCTTGTGAGTGTGACTATCTATAGGTACTTCTAATGACTATAGGCTACCTTAAATATTTTTTCACATTAAAAATAATTATAATATGACTCTTTGTTCTCCCTTTCATCTTATCACCATTACACACTATGCCTATAGGGTGGTCTTGACTGTGGAGTGCCCTCTGTCTACGATAAAATAGTGGGTACTTCACATATTTTAGTAGCCAAAATAAGGCCATAAAAATGTGAGATAGTTCATTATGATTATTTATATTATGTTTCATAACTTTTTCATGCTCAAATACCCCTCAAAACATCAAATTCTTTAAGACAGGCTTATAGGACTGATGATTGTGCACATAATTTTGTTTGGGCCCAACAACCTTGAGCTATGAGTGTAGGTTAAGGTAATTAATTATTGAGAACAATTATAAATGTGTCTGTACCACTATTAGTGTGGTTTAAATATGGTATATCCATCATATACCTCTACTTACCTTCCAACTTGCACATTTCACTAGCCTGAACTAGTATGCAGTCAGGTTGTGATTCTTTCCTTAAGGAATGTAGAGGACTCATATAGGTGGTGATAAATATTTGAAAAATGTACCTTATTCCATTGATCTCTATTTAGTTCATTAAGATAATTCCACACTTTAAAGTATTAATGTCTACCTACAGGCCATACTCTTACCCCTCTACAATCATTGTGCTATAGGTCTGTAGTTTGAAGGTTCACTTTGGTTCAAATGTCACTATAGTTTAATAAGTATCTCAAGTGTAGACTTGAATGCATTGGAAACCTAATCATCCATTAGTATCTTGATCCAATAAACTCTTATTTTTCTTAGATGTGATATCAAAGTCTTATTTTACTTTTTTAATTCATTAGGCTTACTCATACCTCATCAATCTTCATCACAAGATGAAATTTTATAGAGAAAAATATCTTTTTTGGAAAGATTAGGGTAAAACTTCCCATTTTTTTAACCTTGTTCAATTCTGACTATAGATGACTATTTAGAAGGTTGAGTATGACTATATAAAGGAATTTTTAGGTTTTTAGACTACACTTTGAAACCTCTCATTTAATGGATACTTGTAAGACTTATAACCTAAGGAGAAATTATTGTAGGTGTGGATTATCATGCCTCTTACATGGATGATTACAATTCATACCCTACATCTTGCTCCATTCCTTCTCTATTTAATGATGATTTAGTTCCTCCTAACTAAATACTCCCTTTATTCAACCATTCATATTCCTCATCTATTTTTGTTATCTCACTAATTGACCATAATTCCTTGATGTTAGGTCTTGATATCCATTCATCCCTAGTTTTCCATATTTTATCCTCTTCCTCACTATCATAGATTAGGATCAGGTCTAACCTTCTTGTACCTCTTATTTTGTCTTCCCTTTCCTTAGGGACTTATACTTTTTTCTCTTTCACTTTCACCTTTTGGAGTGAGATAAGATGGGTCTTAAGCTTCATTGTGTAAGTAATTATTAGATTTATAATAATAGAGGCTAAAATAGTAGAAGGTAGAGTGGAAGATGAAGGAATTACAGTAGTGGTAAATGGAAAAAGAGGGGAAATGGTAGTCACCACTGGTGGAATCATAGGTGGTGATGATGGTTTCCTAGGATAATGTGGCATTTCCTTTAGATATATGGTAATAATAGGTTATAAGGAAATTTGCCTAGTAGACTAAGGTATAATTACTAATCGAGACAAATGAGGATAAGAAATATAAAAATAAGATAATAAGAAAGGAAGATTGATTTTTTGTGCTATTGTGAGTGGAGGTAAAGGTAACATGGAAAACAATCCAACTAATGTGCCAAAACTTACTGATCTCTACTCTTCAATTATGCACTATGGAGAAGCAAAAATAATTATATGAGTAGGGGAACTTGGAGCATCCTCACATTTCTATTTAGTATAATATTTCATATATGGACTAGATTATACCTAGGTTTCTTATTTTATCCAAGAAGGAGGTCCATAGATAGGTTTAAAAACTAATTATTTCTTCTCAATACTCTTAGCATCTTCCCTAGTGATGGTAGGATCATATTGGATCTTTTTTGACTAATCAGTGACGTGTTATCCCTATGCATTATTATTTACACTTTAGAATCATATTTAATGTTCATGAATATGTTGTCATGGTCATAAATATGGTTCCCATAGTTTATCCTTATTTTCCTCTCATACTTCATGAGGTACTCTCGTACATTTTTCCTTAGATCCCAAAATCTAAAATGTGCCTATTTGAATCCATAATGTACCCTAATTTTCTAAATAGATTAGAGGTGATTCCATCTTATATAATTTATTATTCTAATTATAATAAGGGTTAGATGAATATTTACTTACTTTTCCATTCTCAAATTAGTATCAAGACTATCAAATAATTGAGCATTAATTTCTTGCTTAGAAACCTTGTCCAACACAATCCCTGATAGGTACAAAGGGTATGATTTTGTGACATCAATTATAATTATTATGAATTATGGGTACAATGAGTACTTTCATATATTCCAAATGGCATTTTTAAAATTATCTAACAAACTTGGCATATTCTTCCCATATATATCTTGATATACCATCGGATAATAGGTTTTAACTATCATTTTCATATTTTTCTTGAACTTGTGCACATGGAGGATATAAAATTCATCACATATATTATTCTTGGGGTATTTAGTGAATGATTTCTAGGGATATATATATGATGCATGCACATTTGAAGTCAATAACATCCACCATATATGACATCATATATAAGTTATCATCTAGTGAAATTTTAAAATTTATGATAATCAAGATCAAATTAGAGCTAAACATTTATCCAAGTGATATATTCTTGTTAGAATTTATAATCATGTCTAGTAAAGAGATCCATATCTCATTAAATAAAGTAATGGATGAGAAACCATATATCGGATTTAAAATGTCCATAGAAATTCTCACCCTTGGTCTAAAGGTTACAACATGAATGATAGAAGTAGGGCCCTAGATTGTGATGTTTTTTTGGTTTCCATCCCATCCCTACACCTTGTTAATTAAATTATTAGCAAGGAGCCATGAATTAACCATGTCTTACTTGTATGTAATTTTTGGTATGGGAATCCTATATTACCTCTCAAAATCATTTCCACCGATATATGCAATTAGTATTTTGTTGATTCTAAAATACAATATCTTACTAGTAACTTTGTCATTTTGGAATAAATCATATAGTAGGTCAATGCAAGGCATTACCTAGATTTTGATCATTAATTTATGGAGACCAAACAATTTGATTCTCATCAATTTATCCATGTATCTCTCTTTGAAAATAGAAAGTTAGCATTTTGGTTTTTAAGGTTTGATTGCTTTGACCTTGTCTGAAATCTTTGAATAATGTTTGAACTTGTGGTTCAAGACCATAAAATCAAAATTGTTGTCAGTGTATTCACTTGGACTTGAAATTGAGTATGCAAATGGAATTGGAATATGAGAAGTAGAAGCCATTAAATCTATAGCTATCAAGTTTTTTATTTTGTGGGAATTTTGTAATCGCTTGGTCATAATGGATCTTAAATTCATAGTTTACAATTTGATAACTTGAAGTTATTCACTAATTCATGAAAATTAATGGCTAAAATGGATTTTTATAATTTTTTATCTTGCCTTTAATTTGAATTTCATAAAACCAATTTCTATGGATTTGATTTCCCTATGGCCTTTTCTGCATGTTCTCATATGGTTAGTCATAATAAGATGATAGGTTCCACATTTATTCTCTTTTAGGATTAACATTGGTGTCCCTATTGTTTTCCTTCATGTATTTGGATGAATTGTTTAGGCATGTTGTTATTTCACTCATAGTTATGTTAAGGTTCACTATACTTTGTTCTTCTAGCTGTAGGCTAGTGGGATGTTGACAAGTGGTAAGATCTCAGTGATCCACTTGATGATTAAGATTCATAACCTATGCATAGATTGAGGGATTTTAGATTACCAATATGGTTTCAAGTGGATGAATCTCATTTTTCCCTACCTTGTATTTAATACCTTTGTTACTTCCTTACATGGCTTCAAAAAACATGAAAAAGTATGTTTTTATTCTATTCCTAGTTGAGTTGTGGCTTGGTGTGCTTTGTTTCTTTATCTTTGGACTAGTGGGATGATGAAACTTGGTGAGATCCTAATGATCCACTTTTATAATATTCTTTGTACAAGTATTAGTGTTTATGTCACCACTAAGATCATTGGATGATGACATGTGGACAACTCTCACTACTCTTCTCACCTAGGATTTTCTATACAAGTGTTTATGCTGACATCATTGCCAAGCTACTTACATTATTTTAACTTGGGTTTTGGGTGAGTGGAATGATTCCACATGGAAAGATAAAATTAAACATAAGAAGGAATAAGAGACACCTAAGATCATAAT
>JARHVA010000655.1:1922500-2070000 GCA_037957365.1 Torreya grandis | reverse complement strand
CCCTTAGGCCCACCACAATCAACCTTAGAGTTACAAATCTTCACTAACTTTGCCCCCTCACCATCTTCCCCACTAACCTTCATTTCACACTGCTAACCATGATTGATGACTAGTAAACTAACCATTATCACCAATGGACAATTTCACCACCACTTCACCATGACCACCAACATCCAAATCATCACCAACCCCCCATCATATGAACATCATCACCTCTCCATGCACTATGATTAAATCTCCCACCATAATCCCCCCAACTTCCTCTGCATTTTTTTTCACCCACAAAGTGAATGCATATAGCCTCCCCTATATTTTTTCACATTACCATTGGGAATGAATTTTTTCCACACTAACATTATTCCACATTTCCATTAATCCATATTACCATTGTTTGACATTATGTTTTAGTACACACACACACACACACATACACACACACATATATATATACATATACATATATATATATATATATATACATATATATATATACATATACATATATATATATACATATACATATATATATACATATATACATATATATAT
This sequence comes from Torreya grandis, assembly GCA_037957365.1. Classification (NCBI taxonomy): domain Eukaryota; kingdom Viridiplantae; phylum Streptophyta; class Pinopsida; order Cupressales; family Taxaceae; genus Torreya; species Torreya grandis. Next base: position 2,069,451 of record JARHVA010000655.1, on the reverse strand, counting down.
ATATATGTATATATATATGTATGTATATATATATGTATGTATATATATATGTATGTATATATATATGTATGTATATATATATGTATGTATATATATATGTATGTATATATATATGTGTATATATATATGTATATACATATATATATACATATATGTATATACATATATATATATATATATACATATACATATATACATATATATATATATATATACATATATATATGTATATACATACATACATATATATATATATATGTATATATATATGTATGTATATATATATGTATATATATATATATGTATATATATATGTATATATATGTATATATATATATATACATATATATATATATATACATATATATACATATATACATATATATACATATATACACACGCGCGCGTGCGCGCGCGCACACACACACACACACACACACACACACACACACACACACACAAATTTTAAGAAAACAAAAGGCATAGTGTAATGGTTTGAGTTGAACCCAATCGCCCCAACTATGATTGATCATTACCTACATAACAAATAATTTGAAGAGGGAAATCAAGACCACATAGCTCTCCCACTTAAAATTATTTATTTATTTAACACACACACACACACACACACACACACACACACACACACACACACACACACACAAATACATACATACATACATACATACATACATACATACATATATATATATGTATGTATGTATGTATATGTATATGTGTGTATATACATATACATATACATATATACATAGACATATATATATATATATATATATATATATGTATGTATGTATATGTATGTATGTATGTATATATGTATGTCATACATACATACATATAGACATACATACATACATACATACATACATACATACATACATACATACATACATACATACATACATACATACATACATACATACATACATACATACATACATACATATATATATATATATATATATATATATATATATATATATATATATATATATATATATATATATATATATATATATATAGACACATATACACATGCACACACACGCACACGTGCGCGCGCGCACACACACACACACACACATGGATTGAATACTTTATAGATATTTAATTTGACTTGAATAGAATAGGCTCTTTACTTGGCTAAGGGATACTTAAATTATTAGAATCAGATTTGGAAAGAATACAAATCCTTTGCTCAATATGTAATAGTGTAAGTCCACCTTAATATTTAAATTTACAAATTAATATAATACTTAGGTGTGGATTTATATAAAATATATACCAACCTATAAGATAGGGTCTAAATTTGAAAATTAGCCATTGGTAAGATGAGGTCAGGATCAACCCATAAGTGTCAAGACCAACTACCACTATTTACCCACACTGGTCAATCTTATCTTGAAAAGGAAACATGTGAAATTTACAATCTATGATGTCTTTACATATGATTAAATGGGTTTTTAGTGATTAATAAAATTTTTATAGGTGTAATATATTAACTTAGAAAGGGATATGTCATATAGGTACTTATGATATAATGATGTGATGAAATAATTCCAATTTAAGTGCTCTAGTCAATTAAAGCAAAATTGGGCCAAAACTGACATTATTAAGTGTTTTTTAACCATTTTTGGAATTAGGTAAGGATTATGGGGAGAATATCCTATTCAAAAAAATGGTTTATCTATTATAAAAGTGATCTAATCAAATAATTCACATTCACAATATTTTGATACAGTGTTAAATTACAAAAGTATGTTAAATATAGAAAGTACAATTCCAATGGTAATTTGAATGTATAAATGTGAAGAAGAAACAATAATTGGCTCATTTACTGATGCATATGTGGATATAACATATTTATCTATAAGAAAATATAAGATGATGCTATAGTGATTCATCATATTTTAAATATTTGCTGTCTTGCAACCTAGACACTATAGTCAGGATTTGCACACTACCATTGATGATTATGTCTTGATCTCAATTATTCTATTCTGTATGAAATACATGTTATTTTATGGAATGATATTAATTTTATATCTCATTTTCACCTTGTATATTATAAACTCAAATCATGCACACATGTTTTAGATATTAGTCTTTTTCTCAAAACTTTAGGTCCCCTAATTTGGGTTTGTTACATTATAAAATGGGGGTTATCAGGATCAAGTGAAGTCAAGACAACCTAAAATACCCATATATCAATGAGTTATTATTACATGGCCACATACTCATAAGAGGATCTCAGACTGATGTATTTATCCTACTTATGTGGGCTTGTATGTGAACAATTATGGAATATGTTATATTCAAGGGCACGTAGTGATATACATTGTTACTTTATAAATACTACTCATGGGATTATTTTTAATTATTAAAAAATATAATAAGACTACTCTTATTATTTATTTATAAATAGGAAATAATAGGGCCATAGAAATCAATTATGCAAATGATTAAGTTTGAGATTGATAGGTGTTTTCTTAGTAATTACTAGATGATAATGAATGACATTTTATTTTATATTTATACCATAATTTTTCAAATTATATCATAGGAGGGTTAAAATAGTAACATATACCAACCCATACATGTTTAAATATTTTTAAAAATAGACATTTTTTAAGTCTCAAACACTAACATCAAATCTAGTACACTAGCATTGATGTTTGCCCTAGTCTAGATTGTAGTGTTTGGGAGGATATAAAAATTATGAAGATTTATAACTACATGAGTAGCATAAAAATCAGGTTTTATGCAAACTATGACCTATAGGGATTATAAATAATAATAATAATATTAGTTTTGGACTCTAGGATAAGCATTTAGGCATAGTGAGATGGTGAATGTGAGTCTTTTGATAGTGGGAAGGTCATGAATTAAAATTTTTATCCATGATTGGTATTTTTGAAGTGTACAATACTATCATATTATTTAAAATAAGATTTTATTATCTACATTTTCCCCCTTTAATATAATAATTCATAAAGATGAGATTATTAGGTTTAAAGGAAAGAAATGCATACCTTGGTGTGTACAATGCACCTTGTTTTAACTTTAGCCTCATTTGAATTTGTTTTTTTTATATTACCTACAAATAAGATTATGTTACAATGTAATTAGTGTATATAGTATGATGAATAATTGAAATGCTTGAATTTAAAGAAAGCAGTGAATGACTACACCTGTGTGTTGATGAGACCATGTTTCCCATTGGTACTTTGCTTTGGTGAAAATTCTTATTTTTTGAATCATTGAAGAGAGAGGTTAAAATTTTAACTTTATATATGTGAAAATGGTATTGGAGATTGATTATGCTCCCAATCTATCATACGAATGAGTTATACCAATGATATTGAGAGTATTGAATCTCAATCACACAACTCTAATTTAAACATAATCCGACAAATATTTTCAATCTAACCAAGGTAAAATGGTGTAACCATATCAAAATGACAAAGGGATTAGTTCCAAGGTTATTGAGGGTGTATATTTTTGATCGTACTAATCAATGGAGTCAATTATTTCAAAAAATAAATACTTAATCGGTGCATCTTGGTTAGGTAAGTTCATAAATATGTATATAATTTAGATGTGTATCAATTATTTTATGTATTTTCATATAATATTCACCTATAATTTGTATCAAGATGAATTATCTATCAAAATATAACCTATGATCTATAAATTTCATCTAATATCTATCATAAATATGAAAAATTATTCTAAAACTATGAAATTTAGTGCTAATTACGTAAGATTCTAATCAAAGTGTATATATAAATCATGTAAACTATATTAAATTATTCCAATTGTGTATATATTGACTCATGTCTCTATGACATTAACCCACTGATATGGCCCACCCACTTTTGAGATGAGGGGAAAAAGTTAGTAGTCACCTTATCACCAAATAAAAATATAACCATGCCATATCTATATAAATCATGTCATAAATAATCTTATAGTGGTATCATGTATAAGTATATGTATCAATTAATCTTGTAATATAGAATCATAATAATCCATAAGATGCATCATATGGATCATGTAAACATCTAAAATTAATAAGCACAATCTCAACAAACAATCAAGCACAGACACTAGAGTAATCAATGTCATGTAAAAGGGTTATAAGGAGACCAAAAATAAGGGGAATGAATAAATGTCTCACACTAAAGGGGAATACATGTTCAAATTCCCACACACCAAATAAATAACACTCTAGGCACTATGTCCAAAAAATAAGGAACATGTTCAAGTGTTCCACTATGGAGATAAGGTAGAAAACATGAAGTAAAATAAAATAAGTTAGGTGAGAAGATGAATAGGTTAAATATAAGCAACTAACATAAACATATCATAATATCCCCTAAATACACATGTTAGAAAAATATCAAGTGGAATAACATATTTAGCACATTGTGTAAGATGTAGTCATGAGTATATACATGTGTAAATTTTTTTATATAGCTCAACATGATAATGTAAAATTATCATAAAATAATATCACTTTTAGTAATCATTTTTAATTGAATTTGATTCCCCCAATGCAATGTGTCATGTAGGTGGAGGAAAGGTTCAACATATATATGTGAATGTGTCATATATCTTGTGTGTACATGTATCATACTCAAGTACTTGTGAAACATATGTGTGTATAGAAAGGAAATTATATGCTATCTACTAACATAAAGGAAATGGCATATGGAAAATCTAGTAAACATTTAAATCTTAATTATTTTTGTATTTTTAATTTATGTGAATGTTTTTGTATTTGATTAATTGTTTGATATTTTTTGTATTTTTGCATATTTGAATTTTAGGAATGAGAAGGATAACTAATGATCCCATATAATGGATTCTCTTAGCGTGCTCTAGTCTCAGGATGGATACAAAAAATTGGTCATGCTACAAAGGATTATGTATATGTGCCAAATTTAGAACTATAAAAATTGTGATACATTACTTATGCCTCATAGGACCCTCTATTCATGAAACAATAGTAGAATATGTATTTATTCATGGAACCTATTGCTTATTTGTCTATGAATTATTTAGTGTAATTATAATTATGGGCCTTTGCACTCCTAAAACATTTTGATATACTCTTAGTAATTGGTTGGGTCATGTAGGTATAGATGGAGACTCTATAGAGTCAAATATATATCTTTGATGTAATGGCCTCTCAAGTATCAATTACCCAAGAAATATGATTTCATTTTACTTACTCTATTTCTCATGATTAACCTTAATAGGTTTAATAATTAGCTATGTTGGAATAAACTTATCTTATTATAGTGTATTTTCATACTAAATCCTTGAAACTATGATTATAAAGTTAGAATGAATATACTTAGATGTCTATGCATTGTGAGGGTATTGTATAGAGATTATTAATACAAGGTCCTCCCTGTCACATATAAAATACTCTCATATATGGTATAACTAAATTTTTTTTTGTCAAATGTTCTAGACCAACCTATAAAGGTAAATCAATCTCACTAAAAACCTATTGTGCTTTCCCATCGAATTCTTTGACCATATGTGTTGAAGGGTATAAATTATCAAGTGTGTATCCAAAATGTGTAAGTAATGTCATGGTACATACATTATCACTGGAGCCATTATCAACCATAACAATGTGTATAAGATGATGATCAATATGTGCTCTAATAAATAATAAATGAAGATCTGAGTCATCATACATAATTTCACTATCATCAAATGTAATAAAATGCATCTAAATCATATGAGGTGTTTTAAATATAAGTGTGCCAATAATCCCATAAATGGGTGCCCATGATGGAATAAGGAGGATGTGTATGATATTCTATTTTCAATTCTGGTGTTTCCTTTGAATGATCCTATAATGGATTATTGAATATCTTCTACTTTTGATGATCACTAGGTTATGATCCTAAATCCTTTAGAGGATCATCAAATGTTAGTTCTTTACTATCAATGAGGTCTTATATATTATTATTAAATTTATATCATATATTTGTATAATCCCCAAAACATTGGTGATAGTCGTATTAAGGATTTACATCATATCCTTTTGTTCTGGTTAATTATATCAACCTCTAAAGGTGGAGGGGCAAATATGAGATGACACTCCATAGGCTTATGAAGGATTGAATCTAGAGACTAAGGTAATCATGTAAATTTTATTTTAAGTGCATTGGATAAGATAAAAATATTAGGTTTTTGTGACATAGTATTAACCATTTTTATTTCTTCCTTTTTAGCCTTTGTATATTTGACCTTATAGCTTGGTTTTATTTGAAACTAGGTAGAAGATGTAGTTAGTTTTTTCCCTACATACTTAAGCTTTTTCAATACAATAATTTTCATTTATCTATCTCAAAAAAATGGCATATGTCCTTGAAATATTTGAACTTATTGAATATAATAGACTCATGTAGTGGGGAAACATAAATTTGATTAAATAAATATTGAAGATATTTATCTACCATTGGATTTGTCATTTTGGCCAACATTGTCTTGTATCTTAAAACACATTCATTTATAAGCTCATTTCTTCCTTGATTAATCTTGGAAATTTGTGCATGTGACATATTTTAAATAATTTTGATTGAAAATATGATAGGAACTAATCTATTATATTTTTTAGTGCTTTCACTAATCGTATTAGTAGATCATAGAACCATATCAAAGCATAGTCATTTAGGCTTCTTGGAAATAATTTTATCAAAAGTTTATCATTAGAAGCATAATCAAGGTATGTTGCATATAAATATTGGAGATTATTCTTAGGATCTTCCTTGATATTGTAATGTGTGAACAGGGGAGCTATAAAATTGGCTGGCAAAGAGTGAAAATATATCTCAAGTTTAATTGGATTATGTAATACATATTTTGAATCAATAGCATAAGTAGACTTTAAATCATTTTTCTCAATATTGGTAACCTTAGCTTCCAAAGTTTGAATAACTTGGAGAATCATTTACATATTGTATCCATTGGGATTAAGATTATATATTTGTAAATCACCAATGAATGTACAACCATTCTTTTTTTTATGTAGGCATTGAAACTGGTAATTGAGTTGAAGTATTGATTATTATCATGGAAGATGTATTAATATGTGTTTGATCACTAGGGAACAAAGGCTTTAAGACATATCTCATGCCCCCACTATATTTATTAATCAATGGTTTTCTTGAGGGAAATAATAATGGGATTTAATTTATAATAGTATCATTTTAAGATTCATCATTAGTAGATTTGGATGTATTAGCCTTAGCATGTTTACTAATTTCATCTTGTGTGTCATACAAAATTTCATCAATTAATTCCTCATTAATATTTAGATGATGAATTAATGCTTCCTTATCTTCTGTTTCAAAATAATATTTGTCATTAACATCTACCATTTATTATAAATGAAGAAAAAAGATACCAAAAATAATGGGGAAAACTATATTTGAAAAAAAAATTACTTTAATCTAAAATTCTAGAAGGAAAACTAAGATTTACACAAGAAGATATAGTGGTTGAGTGTACCAAAATTTTAACCATATTTGGAATTGGGTAAGGGTTAGGGATAAAACAATTTAATCAAATAAACAAATAAGATATTCTTAAAGTAGGCTGATTAAATAATTCAAATTCATAATATTCTAATATAGTGTTGAATTATGGAAGTATACTAAATATAAAAAGTACAATTTCAATATTAATTTGAATGTAGTGACATGAAGAAGAGGAAATACTTAGTTCATTTACTGATGCACTAGTAGATTTAGTAGATGCAGGTATAAGATAATATATGATGATGTTTTATAGTGATTCATTAGATTTTGAATAGTTGTTCTATGTCAACATAGACACTATTATTAGGATATAAACACTTATATCGATGCTTATGTCACAAATTTAATGCTTCTATCTAGTACAAAATACAACTATTTTATTAGAATGATAAAATTATCCTATTAGGACTCATTATAACCTTACAAAATAACAACTGGGATGATGTACATAGTTTTTATATATCAATAGTTTTCTCAAAACCCTAGGTTATCCAATTTGGGCATGTCACCATGTAAAATTGGGTTTATTTCACTCAAATTAGTCTATCTAACCTAAACAACCCCTTTTTTAATTATCACTACCTATATATTCATATACTCCAAAAATGGGTTTCAAATTGATTCAATTCTCCCCTTTTATGGGCTTGTGTGTGAACAATTGTGCAATATACTATATGTGAGTGCATGTAGTGATCTATTTTATGACTTGAAAAATATTAATCATGAGATTATTTTTAAATGTTTCAAACCTTTAATAATATTTTTTCTATGACTAATTTGGAAATAGGAAAGAATAGGGTAGTAGAACTTATTCATACAAATTATTAAGTATGATTTTGATAGGTGTCTTCTTGATAATTTCTAGATGATAATGAATGACCCTTTTTTTTTAATTTATAGCACTCATTTTGAGATTATATCATGGGAGGATTAAAATATTACCATATTCCAACCCATAAATGTCAAAATATTTACAAATTAGACCACTTTTAAGCGTCAAATACTATCACCCTCTCTAGAACACTAACATCGACTCTAGTATCCTAATCTATATGGTAGTGTTTAGGAGGATAAAAATTTGTTAAATATATATTAATACTAGACTTGGATATAAATTAGGTTTCATGGATACTATGAGTTATTATCGATTTGGGTAATTAGAATATCAGGGTTGGATAATAGGATAATCATTTAGGAAATGTGAGATGGTGAACATGAGACTTTTGGTAGTAGGGACGTCATGAACTAAAGGGTTGAGCCATGATTTGTATTTGTAAAGTGTAAAATAATATCATATTATTTAAAATAAATTTGAGTATGTATAATATTAATGACCAAATTTGAGTTATACATTTCCCACCTTAACCTAGAAATGAAATTGCTAGAGTAAAAGGAAATATATACATGAGTGTGTACAACACAATTTCCTTTAGGATAAATATCCAATCATGAAATGTGTTTTATTTAAATTCTCAAAATGATGTAAAAGTATTTAATGTTAATATGTGAAGTTGAAAATTGTAATGTGACTTGAATTTGATAATATTGAAAAGAGCAGGGAAAAATTACACTTGTATGATTGAAACCAATGTTTGTTTTGTAACTTTTATTTCATATAATATTTTCTTAAAGCATTGGAGATATGGAGATTCAAATGAATGAATTGGAGAGATTGGTTCCTTAGTTTAACCAATGAAGAATTGAAATTGTATAGGAAATAGAACCCCTTAAGTGATCAAAAAATTTCAATTTGTGTTGTTAGTATTTGAAAACCCAAGGTGGAAATGGGTTGGAATCCACAATGGATTCATAGGAAATAATGATAGATGTAACTGAACCTCTAAGTTATGCATTATGCACTTAACTACACCAACCACTAGAGATAAATTATAAATTAAATTTTCACTTAGTTCCTTAGTTATTAAATACATGATCAAAATGCAATGGAGAACATTCATGATCCTAGAATGGCCACATATAATAAATAGTATTGAAAATATAACATGAATTTTTATCATTCCCCCATGTGATAAATTTAAAATATGTAATTTTATGTAGAGGAAAATTTGTAAATTATATTTGAATCTTGTGCATGAATTTGTATTATGCACCCAAAATTATATGAATTTGTAACTTGTTCCTATAATGTGAGTGCATATGCTTGACATATTCTCCCATAATATATAACAATGATTAAATTTTTGAACCTTTTTACATTATTTGAAACTATATTCTATATTCAAAACCGATTTTTACTTATAGATTCTTATTTCATGTATGAAAAATTCATTGAAATTCCCCCTTTTGAGGTGACAAAATTTGTATCTTAAAATTCACTCATCTCAAAATAAAATTTAAATGTATCATTCATACCAATATGTAGACATTTAATAATGTATCACATGTGAAAATTATGTCAACTTAGTAAGATATGTACCATTTAAATCATGTTTGTAACATTTGAATTAAGGTCCATATAAATGAATCAATGAATCTAATATTAATAAATGTTATATAAACATACACAATAGGTTTTTCATGATATGGATCATATCACTAATCAAAATCAACAAGCACATAAACATAACAAGCACAAATCCACACAATAAGGCCAAGGTTCACATACAAGGGACATGTTCACATGTTGTATAAGAAAATATCTCACACACAAAGCCAAGGGTTACAAAAAAAGGGCATTAGTAATGTCACAAAAAATTCATGTTCAAATGTTGCACAAAACAAAGGGCCAACTATCACAATCAATGGACATGTTCAAATGTCACACATACTAAACAATGATCTCATAGATATGATGAAGCAATTACACACAAGGGACTAGTGTTCAACAAAATAGACAAGAAAAGTATAATATACTATGTACATGTAATAATATAAAATGGAGCACCAAACTAAAAATATAGTCTACACCATGTATATGTAATGTGATCATATCCTAGTATATAGTATATCCATGTACACAATTTAAGATTGAAATGTTAACAAGACATTTAAAAGAGTATATAGGTTAATAGTATAGTATTTATAAAATGGTAACACTTGTAAATATTATAACCTTTAGATAAGATTCCCCCATCATGATATGCCCTATGATTACAGTCAAGACCAATGTATCATTCCATGTGAAATTTTATGTCTTACATAACACTCATAAATACTAGTGAAATGTATTTGTGATAGAATAAGAGTATGCTATCTATAAATAATGAGATAAATAACATTTGAAAATGATGTAAAATTTATATCTAATCATGCTCAAATCCTGATTTTTTATTTTAAAAATATCTTGAATGTGTGTTATATTTTAAAAATATTTTAACTTTTTTAATACTTTTTGAATTTTTCAACTCGCACTAATATATATATATATATATATATATATATATATGAAATTGATTTAACATTTTTGGAAATAATAGAGTTTTATTTATATTTTAGTTAAGGATCTATATTAATAAATATTTAAATAATATTATAATAATTACAGTCCTAATTTGTATAATTTATTTGTCTTTTAAACCTTTCTAAAAATAGTAATACATAAGGAGAAATATGACTTAGCTTAAAACTAGGCTAAGATGGTTGAAACAGAGCTTGAAACTAGCTGTGTAGGACTAGGATAGTGTCACAAATCAAAATATATATTTCATTCAATGAAAGGACACGAGTGCTAAAAATAGAACACTTTGGGGTTTAACTTTGTTGTCAAATTCTATCACTATTGTCCAAACTACTCGTAGAGACCTAATTTTTTTTGGGTTTATCCGTTATGCCTATGTGAGCCTACCTATGAAATATTAAGTGTTGGTTATTGAATAAAATCATTATAGAGTTGATTAATATTCAAAAACCTATACCTTAATTGTGCTTGATAAAACTTGAGAAAGAGAGGGGGTTAGTGTCTGTAAGATACACTAAACATGTAATCCACACCCCTTGTGTGGGAATGTTGCTTACATACCAATACTCTAAATAGGGATCAACCATATGTAGTTCTCCCACCTAATGTGCTTTGTGAAATAGTGTAATGTGAATGAATAATGCCAAATTAAGAGTTATTGAGGTGGCTAGGAGCTAGTATGAGAGTTTGAATATGTTTGCAGCTATGTTGGGTGACTGTATGCAGATAATAAGGAAACTTACCTTAGTAATTTACTTATATTCTTGTTTTCTTTGTAATGTTTGTCATCTCCCCTTGTAAATGATCTTTGGATGGGATTTTATAGAGAATAATTGGTCATGGGTTAGATGTATTCACATTAGGTCAACATAATAAAGGATAGGAATCAGATGAAAATGATTGTTTGGGCTCAAAATGTAAATGGATAAGAGCACTAAAAATGGGACACCCTAGGTTCTGATGCTATAGTCCAAGTATGGCACTCTTATCCTACAATATTGGGACTTGGGATAATAGGATTAGCCTTAGAAAAGTAGCTTAGTTGAGGTGGAATGATCATTTAGAAGGTTTTAGATTACTGATAATGAGTGAAAAGGTGTCTATAAAGGTCATAAGAGCATGCTAAAAGAAGCTATAGATAGGGTATCACAAGCCACACTCAAACCACCAATTTGGACATTTTATATGACTACATTTCCCCCCCACTTTATTCTAGTGATGCAAAGGAGAAATAATAGGATTAAAGAAAAATAGAAAGCATACCTAAACTTACCTACAAGGGTGAGGCCCATGAAGATGTGTGATGTTGAGTGATGCTAAGTGATGATGGGTATGTATTGAATGATGTTGGGTATGTGTTGTACCAAGATTAATATTATGAATAGAGCTAAGTGCTCAATTCCATAAGAGTGGCTCAAGAATGTAAAAGTTGGCCCTTTGGCTCCATTATCACCCACTAAGTTAATCTATGTGATCTTGTATGCATTAATAAATTTTTGGACTATGTGTCCAATCCCTCTAAGTAGTTGGCTCAAGAATACAAAGGCTAGTTAGTCCTTTGGCTCCATCATTACCTCTAAAGTGTTATGCTATGAACTAATACCAGTATGTATGTGTGTCATATGAAATGGCTATTGAATCCCATGAACTATTTGTAATTTGAAAAAGTGGTGTGGATAGTTGAATGTGTATAGGAAACTAGGCCAATCTTGGCCACTCTGAGAGGTGAAGATTAGGCTTGTATGAAAGCCACTCCAAAACTAAGAATTAGGCTTGTATAAAAGCCACTTTAAAATGATGACAACCACCTACAGATGGAATAAGGTATGCAACTACTAAGAATACTTGGGTAATGCAATGAACTAGAAAGAAGAGAAGGCAAATGTGTCATGCACATTGCCCCCAATCACTAATGTTTATAACATGGATTTTGATCTAGAAGTTTTACTAACTACCCAATCTAAAAAAAGAAGTGAGAGCCATCATGCCACACATTATTCCCCCTATATATAGATTCTCTAATAAAAACTTTACTAAAACTAACTAATCTAAACTAATAAAATTATAACTGAACTTACCTTTTTATCTATTTCTAGAAAATCTAGTTTTTTTGTTGTTTAGATAGGAGCACCAAAAATATGACACTTTACTATCTAATGTTGTAGTCCAAATATGGTGCTCTTATATTTTACTTTTTTGATCACTATTCTATAATTGTCACTATGTTTTTGGTCTATTTTGCTTGGTTTGGGTTCTGAATGTCATTCTGGGTGTTCTGAAAATTGATTTTTGACTAGTATAAGGCTTTGATCTTTGTGATAAAACCCTGATTTATTTCCCCATCTTTTGAGGGTAGGAATGAATACCTTGAAATAACTTCCCTTAAAATAAAGAGTTATAAAAGTTTATTATGCTACAAAATACATGATATATAAATGATAATTGAAATGATGTCTCAAGATATAACATAGTTTGTATTGGAGATTGTTAGATCAATAGAGGTATGTCTAGATAGATATAACAATGCAATAACATGTGTAGTATACTGAATTGAAACTAAAAAATGTTAGTTGTTAGTTTTTAAGGAGGGATGGAGCATGTTATCCATCATGACATCTAAGAAGGCAAGATAATGCATGATGTGGATTATGGCATTATAAACAATTGAGAAGCAAACAAGCAAATAAGCATGACATGAAAGAATCAAGAAGCATACAAAAGTGGCCAAGTGGCCAAAAAAAAAAGGTACATGGGCATATATCACTCCAATAGGGAAAGAAAGCATACAAGGCATGTTCAAATTCCCACATACACATAATTGAAAATAAGCAAGGTTGGCATGAGGGCCATAGGAACATAGAAGAGTACAAGCAAAGGACATTGAAAATTTTCCTAAGGCACACACAAAAATAGAAGTAAAGGACATTGGAAAATGTCCTAAGGCACACACAAGAGACAAAGTAGGAAATGAGAAATACAATCACATGTAGCTACTCAAAGAAAGAAAAGAAGTCATGTAAATGCTATAAATACAATCACATTTAACTAATTAAATCAAGAAGTGAAAGTATATAAGACATGTAGTACAAGACTAGGTAGATGTTAATAAATACACAAGTTATATATACTAATGAGTATCGATAGAGTAATCTATGTAAGCTAGTAGGTAATTCACATCAAAATGATAACTATAGTGTGTGGTGTAGGGATGACATAACTTGGATGGTGTAGTCATGTAGAAGATGCCCTTCATAGATAGATATGTCGATGTATGTCTTAAATGTATGAAGTAGGATGCTCCCTTAATGGGTAGAGTGAAGTAATCAAGGATCTGGGTGTCACTACACACACTCAAATAAGATTAAGTGAAGCATGATAATGTAGATAAATTGACAAATAATATCATAGAATAGAAAAATGTAAGTCTAGTAAAAGCATGGATAATGCATACAATTGAAATGTTTTTGGTTTATTTGATTTTTTTGGTATTTTGACATATTTGAGTTTTTTTGGTATTTTGGAATATTTTAATGTTTTTGGTATTTTGGAATATTTGAATGTTTTTTTATTTTTGAAATAAGCTATGTACAAGCAAGCATAAGGAAACTATGTACATATAATTTGAAAAATTATGTACAAGTAAACTAAAAGGAAACTATGTATAAGAAATACTAAGAAGAAATGATACTAACCAATGAGGCTCATGAGAGACTCCTTATAATATTATCCTGTATCAAGGAGAGGGATTGTGCATGATCATGAAGCATGATGGAAAAAGTTGTATATGTTGTAAATACTCTAAAATATCTATAGTGGGAATTGATTGTTGGGTCCCCTTGTAACTCTAAGAAGTAGATGTAACTATGGGGATCTTAAAGACCCATCTAGTAGTGGAAAAAGCTCTCTAAAAAGGTGCTCTATGTGTAGAGGCATCAGACCTTAATGATACTTCCCTAGGTGTGAACACTATAGATAAAAAAACTATCTAGAGTCCTGAAACTATGGTTGTTGATGTAAGATATCACTCTATTCATATCAGCCCCATGGATGTTATATCACTATCTAAACCCTGATGGCTAACTAAACAAGTGGCCGTACTACTCATTCCATGTAAGAACATGACCTATATTTTATGTTATCTATGGTGTACTAACTATAGTTATATGTGGAGACTCTGTAAGACACAACCTCAATGAATACATAATTGAAACTATGTGTTGTGAAGGAGGCTCATCTATCCACAATCATAGTGGATTTCTATGTGAAATAACACCCTATGGCCTCTCTTGTCATGTATGACTAAAAAATAGATCAAGATGAAATTGTAACCTATGATGGGAGCTTGTCTAACCTCAATTGAAATGGGTTTCTATGTGAGATAGGACCTTAAAAACTCAACTATAATGAATGTCTATCTATAGTACTCTATGATGTGGGTTCATCTAATCTTATTTGTAGTAGGTTGCTACATGAGATAGGACCCTAAAAACTTGACTGTATTTAATATCTATCTAGAGCATTACTCTATGATATATGGATTCATCTAATGTTAACTATAGTAGGTTTTTATGTGAGATAAGACCCTAAAAACTCTATTGTTGTACCTATGACTATGCTTGATATGTATATAGAACTTCACTATGTAATCCATAGACTACATTTCTATATGTAAGTTGTTCTCATTGTAATGGTCTCCAAACACTCTGAGTAGGTGGGATAGGAGATCTCCTATGAGGCTCTATCTTAGAAAACATATTACTATCATGATGAGAATTGATGATTCCTATGAGGGAATATCTTGGGATGACTCAATAGTGGAAGAATGGGGTCTATGGTTCTATGATGGAGGAGATCTCAGTGCCCTTGATGTGAATGTTATGATTCTATTATCAACACATCTATTAATATAGTCCCTGAGTCCATAAAAATCATTGTCTTTATGTCTATGAATATGATGATAGTTCCAAAAGGGCTAATGTGGCTGCTTATGTAGGATATGTGGATCTTGAAAAGGAGTTAAAGGTAATGTGATTAACCTCCTATCTAGTAGTGCTAATAATATGACATATGGGCTATCCTAGTTTGAATCAAACTATAGTGGTGCCTTATTACTGTTCTCTATAGTGATACTATAGGTGGTGCTCTAGAAACTAGTTCTCTATTCTTAACTAGTTACTTTTTTGGCTATGGTTTCCTATCTTTTTTTGGACATGGTGGATGTTGAGTGATAGGAACTATAGATGGAGGTAATTTTGTGAAATCTAGAGTAAGCTAATCAACTAAATCTGACTCAATCAATCCCAATTTCTTCTCTAATGTTAAAATTGTATAACATAAACACCTAAAAGAGGACTTTGTTTGAGGGTTGACTAAGCCTCTTAATAAAGATATGTTGAATCTCTAAATTTGTTGGTTTATTGATCAATCATAACATGTGAGTCTTGAATCAAAAGATTTAATCACTAATTAGATCTAAAAAATTCTAATGCAGTGCAACAAGTTTCTCATATGTAACATGAGGGCCCATGTTTTATATGTAATATATGAGAAATGCCTCCTCTAAGTGATCATATGTATGCAAGGAACCAATAGGGAGTATATGAAATAACCAATTCTATGCATTACCCACTAATGTCTACTAGAACAACTTAAGCAGAATCAAAGTACTCACATGATACAACAAAGCTTTCCAAAAGGATTTAAGGTATACAAATGGATTTCCAGTTCCATCGAATTGAGGCAATGATGGTATCTAGAAAAGCTTAGGCAATGAAACTTTAACAAATGTCTTTGGAAGAGGGATACCATGCAAGTCACTGGCATCCATCCAAGACTAATAACCCTTGTTTTCTAAAGTAAGGAGATGTACTTGGTGTTGTAATTCACCAACTGCATACATCAAATAAATAATCACTTGGGATGGTATATTAGTATCTTGAAGTGGTTCATTTAAGCATTGACTTTGATCATTTATTTTAGCCATGAGAATGTTAATTTTAGCAATTGGATCATAGAGAGGGGGTGTGCTCATTCAAACATTTGGAGGAATGGTAACTTGGAACTTAGTAGAGGGATGTGAGCTACCATTCTCTTTGGCTGGAGAGTGAGAAATAAGTGCTATTGTAGTAGGGTGTGTATCAGGATATTCATTGGTATTTTTAGTATTGAGTGAATCACATTCTAATTGAATAGAAGATGTCATGTTATCATTAACATGTGAAACATTTGAAATAGAGTCATGCATAAAAGTAGAAGCAACATATTATAATGCATTATGTTTGAGAGGAGTGAGAGAATAGTTAGAAGCATGAGATGGATTTTCTTATTCATTATATGCATAATAGTCATCATTATTCCATGAATTATCACTATTGGAATTTTTTTCATTTGAAAGAGGATAAGTAGAAGTATCACTTTTATATTTACTCTCATTGTCATATTCATTTGCATGTTCACGATCATACTCTTTATCACCTCCATTATCTAGGGAGAGGGGTAAGAGAAGATGTTAATTATTTTCTAATATGTAATAAATTGTCATGTGAAATTGGAATACTATGTGCATCTATGTTATCCATGAATGGAGTGCATGCATTATTTTCATTTGCAATATGAGAAGTAAGAGTAAGAGAGTTATCATTTAAACATTCTTTTGTCATTGTTTGAGATGAAAAAGTAGAGTTAAGAACATGAGATAGATTATTTGATTTATGCATTGGAAATTTTATTCTATTTCATTTATATTGTTGTAATTTGAACATAGAAGTAGCAAAAGAGAGGGAAAAAGTAGGCTCAAATGCAAGAAAATTATCACCAATGAGAGGTTTAGTTGGAATTGCATGACTAATTTATACATTTGATGTATTGTGCATAGGAGAATGAGGTGAATAGTAACTTTCCCATTTATCAAAATTATTTTCTTTGAAAGAGGGAAGAAAAGAGATATGTTTGAGAGAAGAAGATTCATCTACTTTTTCTTCACTATCACTTTCATATGCATCATCATATTCCTCATTACAATAATAGTAATTGTATTCATTGTAAATAAAATCATTTTCCTCAATTTTGGGTAATGTGTAATTTTTCAAGTTTGTCCATTCATTGTCATAATTATGAGAAAAATTTAGAAATTTATCTATAGGATGAGAAGGAAGAAGTTTCTTAGTGGCCATTTTATTTATTTCACCAAAGAGAGTATGTAAAAGTACTATTAAGCAAATAAATGCAAGAATGACTACTAACATAGAGATTTTGAAAATATTTTTGACACTCCAAATAATTAGCAAAAATTATATAATTTTTATCTTAAAATTGTAAGGGAGGAAGGCTTGGGGTTTGAGGACCTAGTTTGGAAATCTAAGGTTTTGGGTTAGAGTTTTAGAAGTTTGAAATTATTACAATAATTTGAATTATAAAATAAATTTTAATAAATAAATGTACAAAAATTTATACAAAAATCAGAATTTTGAATTTGAATTTTTGCATGAAAATGTGAAGGAAAACCCTAGGAGCACCTAGGGTTTGAAAATACTAGGACCTAGTATAGGCAACTAGGGTTTGAAAGAAATAATTATTAAAATTAATATGGTAAATTTGAAAATTTAAATGTGAAATTATGATTTATATATGTAAGAAAAAATCAAAAAAATATTGGTAAAATCAGCAAGAAATTTTCCCTAGCATTTCTAGGATTTTTATGCACAAATGAAGTAAGTCGAGTTCACCAAATGATTTAAATTTTTGGGAATAATGGATTTTTATTCCTATTTTAGTTAATGGTCTATATTAATAAATGAATAAATAATATTTCAATAATTATAGGCCTAATTTGTGTAATTTATTTGTCCTTTAAATCTTAATAAAAATAGTAATAAATAAGGAGAAATATGACTTAGATTGAAATTAGGCTGAGATGGTTGAAACAAAGCTTAAAACTAGCTGTGTCGGATTATTACAGTGTCAAAAATCAAAATCTAGATTTCTTTTAATGAAAGGATATGAGTGCTAAAAATAGGACACTTTGGGGTCTAATGTTGTTGTCTACTTTTGCCGCTATTGTCCAAACTACTCATAGAGACTTGAAATTTTCTAGGTATATCCTCTATGCATATGTGAGCCTGAATATGAAATATTAAGTGTTGGTTGTCGATGAAACTCCTTATAGAGATGATTAATCATCAAAACCCTAGATCTTCATTATGCTTGATAAAACTTGAGAAAGAGGGGCGGTTAGTGTGTGTAAGATGCACTGAACGTGTAATCTACACCCCTTATATGGGCATGCTACCTACATACCAACAATTTGAAGAGGGATCAAGAAATATGTAGTTATTCCACCTAATGTTCTTTGTACAATAGTGTAATGTGGATTTAAAATGCTAAATTGAGAGTGCTTGAGGTGGTTATGGATTGGTATGAGAGTTTGAATATGTTTACAGTTATGTTGGGTGATTATATGTAGGGAATAGATAAATTTGCCTTAATAGTTTACTTATATTGTTTCTTGATTTGTAAGACTTGTCACCTCCCTTTGTAAATGAGCTTTGGATGGGTTTTTATAGAGAAAAATTGGTCATGGGTTAGATGTATTCGTGCTAGGTCAACATTATAAAGGATAAGAGTTAGATGTAAAATGACCATTTGGGCTCAAAATGCAAATGGATTAGAGCATAAAAAATGGGACACCCTAGGGTCTAGTGCTATAGTCCAAGTATGGTTCTCTTGTCCTCTGGCTCTAGACCTAAGGGAATAAGATTGGCCTAGGAAAAGTAGCTTGGCTAAGGTAGGATGACCATTCAGAAGGTTTTGGATGATAGATAATCAGTGAAAATGTGTCAAGAAGGGTCAAAAGAGCATTCAAAAAGGAGCTATGGATAGGTGTCACAAACCATACTCAAATTACCAATTTGGACATTTTATATGACTACAAAAACCATGTGTTTGAAACTAGAAGAAAGAGAAAGGGATTTAAAAAATCTACCATGTATCGATATAAAGTACACATAAAATATGATGTCATGTATATGTATGAGAAATATTAACCCATTGTATGTATGAATGTAACTAAAAACCATGTAAAAAATATAATAAGTATGAAAATTAATGATTTTAAATCCTCATCTTACCAAATTGACACCTATCAAACTATATAACATGCATGTATGAGAAAAATAGAACAAAAAATAAATGTTTCACATGAATAAGTACTATTTTTAACTTCTAACTAAGTGTGATATAAAAAATAGATGTATTAAGGTTTTGTGTGATTAGTTTTTGATTTGGTTATGAAAATTATATAGGATAAAATCAATTGGATAAGGATAATAATAGTAGGCAGTTCTGATTGTTATAGGATGATAATGTCATTTATGGAAAATTATAGTAGTATTGACATAAATTAGTTCATGATAATGTTCCTTAGTATTGACACAAAAAAACTTCAAATTTAAGACAATGATAAACACCAAATGATCCTTGAGAGAGTAGGACATACACTGAAAACTAGAATCTCAAATACTTTCTCCTTTTAAATTCATGAACCCATGGTGCCCTTAAAGTTATTCAATAACACATTTATAAATATAACTGTAGAGAGGGATTTATAACCTAGGTACATGATCATAATGACAACCAGTAATGAACATAAACCCAAATATCCAATCAAAAAAAATGTAAGACATATTATTGCATTTCATTAACAAGATACAATAAAAAACCATAAATCTTTTCTAGTGACTTGGAAAGAAATATTACAAAAATAAACACATCAAAATGCTGCCATAGGGACAAGGATGGTGAGATTTATATTTTGACAAGGGAGACATAAACATTCTCTCAAATCTTGCTAATGGCCATACAGATGCAACCACGTTAGTAAGAGAGAAAAAAATCTACAAAAAATAATTGATTCCAAAAAATTTCCTGTAGAACCTAGACTTGGAGAAAATGGATTCCTAAAATGACCTAAAACAACCAATAACCAACAAACTAAAATAGAAGATAAAGCCCCTATTTATATAATTTTTGAATCTAAAACCATAGGTCACAAATTGTAAAATTGTAGAACATGACTTCAAGTCTACCAAGATACTTCCAGCTGGAAAAATATTCCATGTCATGCCTAAGATCTTTAACCACTTCCAAGGAAAGAATCATTATTGTAACTAATTTTGAAAATAATGATGAGGAATTGTAACCACCTAGAGAATATCATTTGATATTTGGCTGAAAATGCTGATGAATTCATGATATAGATGGTGAACTTCATAGTGGAGGCCCGAAAAATTATTGTCATCATATGCAACTACCTAGAGATCATCTTCACCACTCACTTGCATAGTTGGAGGGAAGAAATCATTTAAAGAGCCAGACAAATTTTGTCATCATGTGAAAATTATTTGGAAATGCTTTCTTATTACTTTATTTTCAAATCATGGACACTTCTAAATAGGAAATATCTTTTTTATGCATGGGAAAAACCCATTACCTACAATGATGGCTCAGGAGTTGATCCAAATATGACATGAAACAAAAAATGATCCATGATCATGTTTGGAAATATTCACTCTAGAATGGTTTTTGGATCTTATTCTATGCTTCAAATTATTGCCACATCTATGGAAAAGCCATCAAGTTTAATCTTAACCTGGACACTTGTTATTTCTTAATGCAATCTAGCCCCTTTGAAAAGTTTGTCTTGGCGCACATCATTGGATATTTCTTGCCCAAGTAAATGTGAGCTTTAAATCTTAAAATGAGATGCTCAACATATAATTAATGATATGAAACTATGCCACATGTCATTTCTACATTTTCCCATGGGATCTCTAAATTTTTAACCTTGGTTATGTACTATCAGATCATCTTACTTTGAGTGAATGTGTGTCATTGGATCTAACTTTGTTTGAAAACAAATAGTTATTTGTCATGGCCTAAATTTGACATCTGTACGCCTATCTAAAGCATTTAAATCCCAATGGATAGTCCATGTAGCTTAAAGTTGATAACTATGTACCCATCAAAAATGTCCATGAGATCATCATACATGTAATTTAGAAATATTTCTTTGGTGACTTTGTTCCATGGTAATTTATCTGAGTTTTTATCTTTGGCATTCCTATTTGCTTCTTGGGATTTTGATCTTCAAAATAATTTTCTTGGGCCTTTTATCTTCAACTTTTCTTTATCCTTGACACTTTTGCTTTTGGGCTCTTATTTGGCACAATTATCCCATAACAATTCTTTCAAACATTCTATAAAGATAATTATTTTGAACAAAATGTCCAAGACAATTTCCCTAAAGAATTAGACTTCACACTTTTCCCGCAAGAATTGAGTCTTTAGCCTTTTATTTTGTTCCCTTCATTCGGAAATATTATTTTGGACATTTTGTTTGAAATAATTTTTCCTAAAGGAATTGGTCTCTTGAATTTTTGCCAAAGGACCATTGCACTTTCTCTAAAAGAAATGAAACTTATCTCCTTTACTTCATTAGGATATTTTTTTCAAACATTTTGTCCAAAACAATTTCCCTGTAGAAATAGTGTTGGCATTTTTTTTGAAGTATTACAATTATTTCATATTTTTTTCTCAAGCAAAATGCCTAAAGGAAATAATAAGTATACTCCATAGTATATTTGTAAAAGGTACCTTTTGGTCCCTTTGAATATACCCTTCGAATGTTTTGTCAAGGGCACCTACCTTATATAATCACCCTTCAACCTTTTGGAATGGCCCTTCAAACTCTTGAAAGTGCCTTTCATAACTATTGAAAGTGTCCTTAGAACTCTTTAATGTGCCTTTTAAACTTTTTGAAAGTGTCCTTGATCTTTTGAAAGTGACCTTTAGGAATTTTCAAGGTAAAAATCCCTGAAGGAAATGACCCTTCAAAATTTTTGTAAAGGCAAAATGACCCTTTAGGATTTTTGGAAGTACCTTTGGCATAAGTAAATAAGTCCCTCAATTCTTTTGGAATTTTCATGCAGGAAAAATGATCAAAGGGAAAGTGCCCTTGAGACCTTTTTCCATGGATAAAAAGTTCAAAATAAATTACTCAAAACAAATGAAATATCCCTTTAAATCTTTTTTAAAATGCTTAGCCTGAAATAGATAAGACATTGAATTCCTTTAGAAATTTTGTAGCAAATAAAATGTCTGATGGAAATAAGTCTTTGGACTTTTTGTCCAAGACAAAAATTTTGAATGTTTTGTTTTAGACATTATGTTCATGAAAAATCCCAAAAATGTCCAAGGGAAAAACATAATTCACCAAAAAAAGACAAGATGAAAGATTTAGCCAATTTTTACATGAACTTGACCTTCCAAAGGAACATTTTGAAATAGAAGTTGGGCTAATAACTTAGACATTGATATTTGACAAGGGCGCAATTGCTTCAATACAATTTGGGGCACTAACGGGATGTTTGATAAATTATAAATCAAATTTTTGCCATTATTCTTTTAAGGAACATATTTATTTTGAATTTACTTCATGAGAAATCCTTTCATAAATATACTTTCTTGCTTAGTTGGAGATTTTTATTTACAACTTATTTTTTAATAATTTATTTTTTGTAGCCTTGATTTTTCATCTTTTCCTTTTGAAAATTTTATTTATTTCATTTTTCCTTTTTAATTTAATTTTATCTATTTTTTCCATTTGTAACCTTTCTTCTTCTAAATTATCCTTTTGTCTCTTTTTTTTCTCAACTTTTTTATTTGTAACTTTTATTTATCTAATTTATTATTTTGTATCCATTCTTTATCTTTTTGTTCCTTTTGCACTTGTTTTTTATGAGATTAAATTATAATGAGTAGGTATATTGATAGATTTATCTCTTATATGATCACCAATATCAATGATAATTTGTATATTGTTCTTAAAATCGCAACAACTATTTATATGATGCTCGCGCATTCCATGATATACACAATAGTATTTTAATCTCCTTAGATGATGTATAAGAGGTAGTGTGATCAACTTGTTTTGAAACCTTCCTCTTATAATCTCACAATAACTCTTATTATCCTCTTGTATACTTTTTTAATCAATAGTTTTAGATATATGTTGATTCTGAACTCATACTTGAAATGATATATTTTGAGGCACAAAATAGTTGGATGGATATGTAGGTATCTGATTAGCATTAGCATGCCCTAAATTATTTATGTCTATGAAATTATATTCAATTTATGGGATCATTAAAATGAAATACTTATTTTTTTATTCAACTCTTCTATGAACTTATTGATAGTGACTATTTTATCTTGAAGGGCTTCACAAGCACAAGCCTTATGTACTTATGGTTGAATATACATACACACTACATCAAAAGGATGTACAAGATGTGGATGCAGTTAAGGACATTTTGGTTACCTTAATTTTTTCACTATAGGGTGGGTCACATTACCTCTTTGTAATAGTGAAAACATGGACTTGGTTAAAGGGAAAGTTCTTATCACAATATTGAGGACATATGGTAGAAGTTACTTGGGATTCCATAGACATAGAATATGTATTATGATTGATTGAAAAACTAATTTTATTATAAATTAGTTCTCTCTAATTTATTGGATGATTATGAAAGATATTTAATATGTATAGTTGACACCATTTAGAGCAATCATTAGTTGAATTAGAAAGTATACTCTAATAACAACCCATATAGCCATTATATGATATGCATGAAAAATAACCAACCACTAGAAGACATTGGTTAGGTTTTTTTAATACAAGAGAGGGTTTTTATTAAAATTAGTAGATAGACAAAACCCAAAATTAATTTGAAAATAGACACACTATTAATCCCGTAGGATGAATTTAATTACAATATTAAATTATAAATTCAATAAAATTCATAAAATATTATGATAAAAAATAGGGGTTTTATCCACTCAATAAAACTAGAAAATAACTTGAAGCATTTAAAAACTATAATCATTATGGGTCATATATAATTAAAAATATGGGAGGATAAGACACAAGCATAGGAAAGGAAACCTTAATAGCAAAAAAAGGGTGAAACCCTTGGGGTAAAACTTTTAATTTGCATAGAGGACAAGGGGAATTTAGATATCAGATATAAAACCCTAAGACAAAATTATAAAATTCTATAAATAAGGTTAGAAACCTAGGGTTTGGAAATATTTTATAAATATATAGGTTCACCGAGATCTTTTGTTAGAATTTGGAATTAACTAGTGTATTAACTCTAATTAAGATAAAATGATTTGAAAGATAGAAAATTTTGTAAATCACTTATATCTAGTAGAATACAAGTAATAACATTTAAATAGACAAAGATAAATTAAATGAAAGATACTAAAATATGAAAAACACAAGATAAATTATCTATTTTTTATCTGTTTGCTGACTTTATAAGGTTGGACACTACTTGGGAATGAATAAAAAGATCTAATTGAGAATTTGAAACTTAAATGAGAGATATCACTAATTTTTTATGGTATTTACTACCATTATTTTACTCTACTCATCTATCTTGACCTCTGCTAAAAATTAGGAAAAAATAAAGGCAAATTTTCATGCACCTACTTGAAACATAACTATGTTTTGAAAATTAACCTTTAGATGCATGCAAAGGACCTACAAATAACTTATTCAAAGTTGAAAAAATAATAGGGTTTGCAATAGATAAAAACCTAAAAATATAAATGGGGAATATAATGAGATGATTTGACCCCAATCACCCCTATTATGATTTATCACTACTTACATATCCAATAATCCTAAGAGGGAAATCAAGCCCACACAGTTCTCCCAGTTAGAGTGCCTTATGAAATTTCTCTTTATACTTCATGTATGCATCTAGATATGGCTTGAATACTTGATAATTATTTTATTTGAATTAAATTGAATTGAATAAGTTATTGAATTGGATAAGGACTACTTCAAATGATTAGAATAATATTAGTAAAGAATATGGAAGCTTTTCTCAATGTACAATAGTGTAAGTGTCTTGATGTAGTAATTTATAAGTGATATAATAATATAATTATATGTTAATTTTATAGAAATATAAAAGGGAAAAGTGTCAATATACATATATTAAAAATACATACCAACCTATAAGAGATATTCTAAAATTTAAAAGTAGTTATTGTTAGGGTGAAGATCAGGATCAACCCATAAGGGTCATGATTGACTACCACTATTGACCCATATTATTTAATCCTATCCTCAAAGGAAATATGTGAAATATGGAGTATGGTATGTCCATATAAATTCTTGTATGGGGTTTTAGTAATTAATAAAATTTATGTAGGCATAAGATAACAACTTATAAAATCATAGGTATGTATAGGTACTTAGGAATAGTGAGGTGGTGAATTAGGTCTAGATTAAGTGCTCAAGTCAAATAAATTGAAAGTGGACCAAAAATGACATTATCAAGTATTCATGATCAAATTTATGTGACTACATATTCCTCTTCTATTTCAATTTTAGATAGTCCTTCACCTTTTACAATACAATCAATGGAGTAGGTTGTAAGTACTCTCCATCCTTCTCAATCCATGCCTCCACTTGATGATTCCCTAGTAGATACTCAATAAATTCCTCAAGTGAAGATAGACACAACTATTTTTGTACTAAAATTATTCTTAGTGACCAATGTTTACCAAATAAAATTGGCACTAAGGACTTATACACAATGTCATCTAGTAACTACTTTTCCTATGAATATCCAATTCCCATCTATCATAAAAGATGTAGTTTCACCTATCCTAGGTAGTGTGACTAAAATTTCCTCCATTACAGTTAATTCATTTCCATTTAATAGACAATTCCCTCTAGTTGACTTATCTAGACTATAAATGCTAATAATTGATTGAATTTAAATTATACTAACTTTAAAAATCATTATTTTGGTTAGGCTTCATAATGTCATTCCATATTTTATATCAAATCCTAAGGATCTTGAATTAAATTTTAATATATCCACTATTATCATTAGGTAAAACCAATTGATAGCCCATAATACCATTATTCAAATGGAAACTACAATCACTTCTCTTCCAATCATTACAACCTCTTATATTACTCAGTTGTGTCTTATGATTTACCACTTTTCACTCCATCAACAACAAATATCCATGTTTCCACATATATATGAAAGTCTTTCATCATGATTGACCTTAAAGCTCCCCATTCCTAGACGTCCCGAATTCCTTCTAACATAGACCACATTATCCACATCACCCTCATCCATTAATACTTTCATATCTCAAGTATAATAAGACTAGATAGATAACATCTAGTTAGCTAAGGCTAAAATAAAATAAATAGTTATAGCTGATGAAGTGGATGTGAAGATATAATTTAAATAGCTTACTGGTAATCTAAAAAAAGTAACCAGACATAACATCACCAAAGGTGAGAATCCAACCTTTCATGAGACTAAGGAGGATTTATTCATCTTGACAAGGAAGAGGAAGGCCAAACTAGGGGATATGGATGAATATGAAAAGGAACTTTAGTTTGTGGTGACTAAAACATATGAGATAGAAAAAAAGGTTTTCTAATGGATGAAATGTAAAATGTAAAGATTGGAAACACAGACAAATTCATCAATACACAAAGCTATTTTTGAAAAAGTGAAAATGGAACTTGAGTTTATATATGATCTCTTAGATAATATTTGTTAAGACAATTTGAAGAGAATGACTTGGAAATAAAAGGTGAATATTTGTTTATATTTTATTAATAATTTTGAGGCCAAATTGTTAAATATGACCAATTTGTCAATAAAAATATGTTTCCACAATTGAAGATCATGAACATTTATGATGTATTATACCATAAATTGATGATTCATATGAGGACTTTGTTACATGAATGTATATAATATATGAATACCATTCATGGTTATATTGATAGTGCAATTGGAATAAAATTTGTAATTTTTTCAAGAGGCACAAATTATTTCATTATTTATTCTAGATGGTAGTTTATATTATTTCATTTAATTCTCATCAAAATTGGCTAATTTCTTAAATGAGATCAAGAACAAATTCTAAGAAGCAAAGGGAAACAATGTCCAGGTCATTCTCTTAGTGAGATATGCTAAGTAAAAGATACAATAATAAAATGCTATGAAAGGAACACTACAAATCCTTTTGGCTAGCCACACAATCCATTTTTATAAGATAGACTCTTTATTCAGAGTGCTAGTTATCAACCTATCTAGGATATGAGAATATTACCAATCATGTATAAAAATCCTATATATTCAGTAGGATGTCACTCCCCAAACTATTAATTCTCAAGTTGGGACTACAAACACTCTATACAAATGTGATAGAGTGAAAGAAAAGTTAATTTCAATTTATCCTATCTTACTATTTTGTAACATTGATGGTATGATCATCATTATTGAGGAATTTAGTATAAAACTAAATAGATTCAAGGAAAAATTAATAAAAATGTGAATAATTCCAATAATTATAGATTGGAATCAATAATCCACCTTGTCACCTAAGCCACAAAACCACATCAATAAATTAAGTATTTTCAAAGGTAGGTTGAATACTCCTTTAGAGAAACATGAAGAGTTAATTACAAATGGTGAGATGTTGTTTTTCATCCCATATTTATATCATTCTAATTTATAACATGGTGGTTAAGTGATTTACAAAGCCTATCAAGATCGATACAGATAAAGGTGGTTGGGGAAAACTATTCCTTAGTTATCTCTAACAAAGTGGAGATAACTTGTGTTTATGTGGTATTGAATATTAAGAACATGTTGTGCTATTAGAATTAGTGTCATATTTATTTTGATATTTTGTTTTTTGTAATAATTATGTTTATTATAACAAACTCTAGTTTAATAAATATATCTTTTATAATGGGTATAGGCCCATTAGAGATATATTAGCACCTATTTTAAACATTGTAAAGGGAAAGAATTTAATATAAAACATTTATAGCTTCAAAATCCTCTGAATGGTCAAGATACTTTTAATGTTTCTGCCCTCTCTATTTTTATTATTGATATTTTAGATGCTTGAGCTTCCATGGTTATGGTATGAATTATGATTTTTTTGAATGAATTTAGCTAGGTAGAGTAAGTTACTGATCTGATCAATTTATTTAGTTAACTATTTCAATTTAATAATTGTGTATAGATATGTTGTTATTATAAATTATTTGCGGTGATTTATAATACAAAATAAATCTTATGGAGATTATATCCATTAATAACCTTTCCTTATATTATCTACCAATTTTTTTTAGTTTGAACACAGGTTGAAATATAAAAATATAAGTAGATTATAGTTGATTTTATAAAATAACTCATTCAAGAAAGAATATATTAGTGATATCTAGAAACCCTCTTCACTACCCTAATTCTTACTTAATATTTAGGCATCATTTTGGATATCCATTTTTAGGTAAGATTGGTAACTTCTTGAGACAAGGTGAAACATGACCTCTCTAGTGTGGTAAAATTTACATCAACGACCAAACTATTATAAGTATAATATACATGGGATTAAAAATCTAAAAATTATGTAGTGGGTTATATCTAATAATCCAAAAATATGAGGGATAAATCCCATCACTTTATGCATTGTGCATAAAACCCACATTACCATAAAGGAATCTTGAGATAGAATGAGGGATGAAAACTCCATGTTTCACTCAAAGCCTAAAAGAGATAGGCCATTTTACCACCTTTAAATAACCTATATCTCTTGTTACATGTCACCAAATTTAGTTCCTAGTTAGGTTCCATACTATTTTCAGCCTTAGAAACACACCCAAGACCTAAGCCTAATAAAATATAACCCATAATATTTATGACTTAGACTATCTCACATGTAAATATTAATCCAGGTATATTCAAATTAATGGCCTAGTTATTATGATAAATCACCAATATAATTTGGGATTTCCATGATCTACCCATGAATCCTAAGATATACCTCCACTATTTCACACCTAATTGAGGACATACCATTTAAGATTACATAATATCATATAAGACTACCTTGAGACTTCTAAACAAGGAAAATGAAGATGTAACATGTATATTCTTCCCATTTATGTTACAATATTTCAAATATGACTTATTTTTTAACCTCCTTAATAACTCAATCATTGGTTGAAATAAATGTAATAATACCTTTTTATCCCATTTTAGATAAGTTATTAACCTGAGTATGTTATAAAAACAATTCAATATCATGAAGAGGTATCTTAATGATATAATCATATCCTTAAATGATATATTTCAAAATATGTATATTTGTATAATGATTTTGTACAAACTTGACAATCTCTTATCACTTGAAATATATAAGAATGCCTTGGATCCTTGGACAATAATGTTCATTTGAAGACATCCTTTTGTAATATAATTTTCACTAGCATATGTTTAGGATATTACGGTGGAGTGATAGCTAAAAATAGAAGTGAAAATGTTCATAGTAATCCAAAACATCAACCCAAACCTCTTAATATTGAACTCACTTTATAATTCTAAATAATACATACATGTGCCAATCCCTATTCTACTAATAAATAATCTTCCATATAAAAAAGTATCACAAAATAAAACCCTAGGTTTTCTTATTCCTCTAATTTTAGAAGTGAAAACATATGTCCAAATCTAATCCTTAGTCCTTGTAGTTAATAATGTCCAAAATGTACTACAAGACTATGAAAAATGAATTAAATGCCATATAATGAATGGTCTAAAAACTTAATAATAAATTCATAGGTATTTAGAGGTAAGTTGGGAATGTTTATGGGTAAAACTAAAATAAAAAATTAACCTACTAGAGATACAATTGAACATTCAAATTTATTAACAATAACCCTGGGCCATCACTGAATAAATTGCCTAAAATCAACATCTATGACCTTGATTTCATCAGCTAGTGTAGGGTACATAACATGGATGTACATGGGGAGTTATAATATATTAAGTTTTTAAATTAAATTTAAATATTAAATAATTATATTTAAGGCTATGAGGTGGTACCTACAACTATAATTCATCCAATGCATTTGAGTCCCTTAGTACATTTAAATCTACTAGTACTACCATGCTACTTGAGACCTTTTATTTTCCTATCCAAGAAGACAAACAACATGAGGAAATAAAATATTATATTCATGTTTTTCAACATTATTCTATGTATAAATATGTTTTAATAAGTATGACACAACAACCACCCCTCATAATTTCCATCCCTCCATAGAACTATGCCAATCCCCTTAATATGAAAGTAAACATTGATCCTCCACCACCAAAATGTAGTGACCAACATCCCACCATATAAGAAAAGTATATACTCTATAAATTTTGTTAAAAAACATTTTAGTATATGATATGGATCAATTAAAAATTTAGACTACATGAATTGGCTCAAATTATAGAACACTATAACCTACTTTTACAATCTTTGACTAAAAAACCTATTCAAAACAAATAAATTGTGGCACATATGAACATAGTAATTCATAAGAACAACTTTGAATTTTATCCTTAATCATCACTTTTATTATGTTTATGAATAACATTAATAATTTTTTAATGGATTGAGGAGTCTTATCTAATGTCATGCTAGCAATAATTCATAGAAAAGTGGGTCCATCACTAATAAAAATTGATAAATATTTTGTTTAGTTGGACAAGTCTAAAGTTAAAATAGTTGTGGATTCATTGAGTGTCCATGTTCAGTTAACATTGAAACCTAGAGTAAACCATTTCATATATATCTAATTATTAGATATTTATGAAGCTTTTAGAATGTTGATTAGTTGGGATTGGTCTAAATCACTTAATGGCTATCTAGCTACAATTTTTTCAAATATGTAGCTACCTTGGAGAGGAGTTTACAATAAAATTTTAATAGAAAAAGATCCAAAAATTAAATACATGATAACATAAAACAATGTTATAAATTAAAATATTAACATTATGTCATCCAATATTTACATTTATACCCTTTCCACTTGACCCATGAGCAGTGAAAAAATATATATATTTCATAAGCTTATGATCCCTTTACTTTGTTGGGGACTATTATAAATAAGGACTAGGAGGAGGAATCATTATAATTAGTCCATAGAGAAATTGAAACATTTTTTCATATAATTTATAGTTCCCCTGCACTAATAATGATGCAGGAGCATCTACATACATTTTCATGCAAGACATGGTTACGTTGGGATACAAGTCATGTTTGAATTCAAATTTCAATTTATTGTTATTTTCCTCCAAAAATGTTGTTAATGAGGAGTAATTATAAAAATTAAAGGTAAAAATTCAATGTAAAATGTAAAAGAGTGAAAGTGGTTAAAGGAGAATCTCCTACGTTGGGGCTGTTGAGAAAATAAAGGAGTGGTTGAAAATATTTCAACCTTAGTATATTGTTGCAAATTAAAAACTATTTTTGTTTTTGTCTTGAGCCAAGTTGGGCATAGAAGTTAGGAAGGATGATCTTAAAAATATCAAAAGATAATTTATTTAAGAGAACAAAGGATAGAGGGATGTAGATAAGAGAGAGAGGGAGCACCTCATTCAGAGAGGAAAGAAAGAGACAACCAGGGGATTTAAGAATGGAGGACAAAGAGAATATTTGGATGTGAGGGCAAGAAGAGGGAATGAAGTGGATAAATAAGTATTTCTAAGCCATAGATAATGATCATGGATGTATTTATCCCTTTATTTATAAGTGTTCTTGATTTGATTTCAAGGTTAAGACATAGACTGAGTTCTTGAAACCCTTGAAATTTTTGAATTTTGTATGTACAGTCATATACAGTGGTGTTTTTGCACATGTAAAACGTTGTATGGAAGAAAATTAGCTATTGGAGATGTTATAGGAGTGAGTTGATCTACTATTACAGGTGGTATACTATAAAATTCAACGATCTCTATGAAAAATCAATTAAAAGCTCTCGGCCTCCCTATTTTTTGTGTAAACCAAAACTCAGATTTTGGTCACTAAAAGGCCATAACTCCTAAAATACTAATCCAAATGACTTGATTATTTTTTGAAAAGTTATATAAAAGTATTTTTCATGTAATAAAAGTGTTTCATGCCAAAATTAGATATATATTTTTAGATATAGATGACTGTGTTTTTATCTGCCTGTAGGTGCTCATTTTTCGAAAATTGTCAAAAAGTCAAAGTTGAGTTTTCCTTTCTTTTGAGTGCTATAACTTGGTATAAGGCTTGGATCATATTTATTATGTTTAAATAATTTAATAAATTTTGTTTCAGATTGAAGAAGGGGATAATAATGATTTTGTCCTATTGGAGGCACAATTAGGCCTAATAAGACATACAAGCTTTTGAACAAGGTAAGGAGTTTAGAGACAAAATTCAATATCTTAGAGTCTTATTTACTATATGAGGATTGAAACATGTTAGATACATTGAATCACATGTGTTTAAACTTATTGGAAGCTTTAGATAGATGCATACTGTAGATTGAATACCTAAAACTCCATTAAGGCTTGAGAAGCTAGTAAGGGTTTCAAGCATCATAAGGAAGATCAGGAAAGAAGATTTGGTTGCAGAGCTAGAAAGAGTATAATATTGCATGGATGAAATATAGGCTTAAGATATAGTGTAATACTTCCTTGAAGAGTAAAAAAAGGGTATGGACATGTATTATCTCATTCAAGACAGTTGATTACTTTATATAGACGAATGCCTCAATGAATCTTTGTTTGTAAAGTGAGTTTGGTCTCTATCAAATAATCTCATGGATTATGAAGATTTTTTAATAGGTCCATAGTTTAATTTAAAACATAAGTTTAAAGAATTGTGAGTGTTTGAAGAATCATAATTTATAATAAATGAGGTTGAAAGTAAGTTTTAGTGAAAATTTTATTATTTATCAAAGTATAAATAGAGCATGTGGGATTTTATTGAAGCATCAAATAATTTTAATATTATACACTTTCCTAAGGAAAGAAACTAAATTAAAAATTCCCTGGTAGTATCAACTACAAACCTTTCCCCCTTGAAATGTTTGAGCTAAAAAATTTCTAAATAAAATTAGTTCACTGCCCCTCAATCCCAAACAATGTTCATCATTTTTAGGTCTTTAATGATGATCAACATATTATTGAATTAATGAATAGTTATATTGTTTTTATGCACAAGTTATAAATAAAAGGAATATATATGATCACATGGATAGTAATTGCGATAATTATTAGATCATAAATTTTATGGAAAATAAAATCCCTGAGGGAATGAATTCAATTGAGAGGGTATTTGACCTAGATAGATCAACTAAAAGATCTAAATAACTAGAACTCATAGGCCATCAATCCAATACCATAAATTTTGGATCAATCAAGAAACCTCATAATGTCAAAATTTGACCTTGATTGTATTGTGTCTAAATTGAAAAGACTAAGAAAATTTCACACATAGTATATGGATGTGATCACTTGGACATATGATGATATAAATTTATTGACCCCAACATCATAACACACACCATCCCACTCAAGAAATAAAAAAACCTTAACAAAAAGATAATGATTGGTCAATCCTATCCTTTAACATCTCATCAATAAATAAGTTTAAAAGTTACTCTCAACCAAAATTATTTACCTAATCCACCATTACACATGGGTAGTTAACATAGTTACTATTTGTAACAAACTTTAGGGAAATTAGACTTTATATTGAATTCAATAATTTGAATAAATAATTAAAAAATATATATCCTTTTCCATCTCTTGATGAGGTATTTCAAATGGTTAGTGGTTCTAAGATGATGTCTTTTTTAGATGTATTTTCAAGATATAACTAGGTTTTGATTGATCAAGAAGATAGGGTCAAAACAATGTTCATGAAAAAATTGGGAAATTTTCCTAAAATAGAATGAATTTGGTTTAATCAATGCATTATCCACCTTAAAATGATTCAAGTATTTATATTTCTAAGGCATGATTTGAAAATGCATAATTATTTACATAGATGAGTTAATTGTTTTCTCTAAGTGCATGTCAGTCCACATACTTCACATGAAAAAAGTATTTGAGAGTTGTAAAAGGTATATAAATTATTTGAATCCTAATAAAAGAATTTTAAACATCACCAAAGGTTAAATTTTATTCAACATCATCATAAAATAAGTTATTTATATTGACCTTGAAAGAGCAAGTGCAATTTCAAAAAAAATGTTTTCTAATAGTAAAAAGGAAATGAAGTCTTTTATAAAAATAAATTTTGTGTACAAACTCATTTATAGTTTTTATAATATTTAAAAAAAAATTAACATATGACTAAATAGGATATAAAATTGGAGTGGGAACTTTAAACTAGATCAATGTTCCAAGACATCAAAAAATTCGATTATGGAACCTCTAGTTTTGATTAGCCTTGAGTCTACAAGAGATTTCTACCTCTATTTTTCATCTCAAAACATATTATTATAGTTGTATTCAAAAATAAATTCATTAAAAAATAAACCCAATTGATTTTATGAGCAAAAACCTAAAATATGTAGAATTTAAATATTCGACCCTAGATAAATAGGCATGTTCCTTGGTAAAAGCCACAAAAAATTCAATCACTACATTCCTCACAATAAGGTACATGTTATTATACTCAACCCTATTATAAATATAATGTTATGGAACAATGAAATTAAATAATATATATGTAAATGGATGGATATGTTACATGAGTATGACATATATATTAAACCAACTTAAATGGTTAGAGGTTAAAGCCACACTTAGCTAATCACTAAAGTCAACCATATACTAACCATATTACTAGTAAACTAGATCTAGATCATGTTTTATCAATGATATAATTATATCATTCACTATGTTTAATATGGAAAATTTCATCCTAAACATTATATAGAACAAAAATTAAATTTATGTCTAA
This sequence comes from Torreya grandis, assembly GCA_037957365.1. Taxonomy (NCBI): domain Eukaryota; kingdom Viridiplantae; phylum Streptophyta; class Pinopsida; order Cupressales; family Taxaceae; genus Torreya; species Torreya grandis. The sequence goes on along the minus strand of JARHVA010000655.1, from coordinate 2,033,550 downwards.
ATAAAGGATTCTTTTACTACAAAAAATATTAATAAATTTACCTTAGATGTGTGACCAAGATGGAAGCTTATGAAATCATTTCCATTTTACACAATATAATATGAAATGGTCACCTATATGGTAAAAAAATGACATATAAAATACAATGATTTAGGTATTCATGTCCCTCAATCTTTAAAATACATTCAAAATGACTTCAAAACTTTCCATGAATTTCTAGTATTTGCTAAAATGGAAATGTGTGAATCTTTGATTTTAGAGCCAATACTTAAAATTAGACCATTCACCCAATGGGGGATTTGTTTCATTGGTATCCTCAACCCAAAACCCACTATTGGGAATAAATTTATGATTATAAATAAAACGTATTATAATATATAGACTAAATTAGTAGCAACAAAATGCAACACAACTAAAGAAGTTATCAAGTTTCTCAAAGAAAATATTATCACAATGTTTGATACTCCTTTTTATCTTATTTGTGATAATAGACCTACAATATAGTTTGATTAGATTACTAAATGGGCTTATGATAAAAATATTAAATTAAAATTATTTTCAAATTATTATCCACAAGGGAACATAGTTGCATAACCAATAAATAAGAATATCATTGATGCCATGAAAAGGTCCACTACACACAAACCAATAAATTATCATTCACTACTAAAATATTCATTTTGGGATAGTATAACTAGGAAAAATCAATATTTAAAAACATCCCCATTCATCCTCATATATGGAATTAAATAGTATTCCCCATCACCTTATAATTATTACTTATTAAGTCATGAAAGAGTATATGGAATGAGATGACTGGGCATGGTCAAGATTACTAAATGTCCTCTAGATGGAAGATGTGTGAAATGAAACATTAAAAAACTTTATCATACATCAAGATATAGTGAAGATGTGGTTTGATTAAATACCAAAATTCAAGGTTATTATAATCTTAGACTTGGTCTTATTGTGGGACAAGGCACATGAAAAAAAGGGCAGTATTCTAAGATCGATCTTCTTTGGATTAGTTTCTATTATATTTTAGATATTTTTGGACACAATGCATTAATATTGAAGGAAATAAAAGGAAAAACTATAGCTCTACTAGTGAATTTTAAGTTCCTAAAGAACTACTTCTTAGTTTTCCCAACCTCATCCATCATGGAATTACTATGAGTTTTGCATTGGAAGTAGTCTAGGATTAGAGTAGAAATAGATTATTATCATTTTGGTTTGTGTTTTTTTTTTCCTTCATTTTTTGTGTTGTCCTAAATTAAATTTTTATTTTTGGTGGTTTTCAATAAGTGGTGTGAGTGACATAATAAGAGAAGATAAAAAATAATTTGCATTCCCCTCAAGAGAATGTCATTGGCTGAGTTAATACCATAAATACTATGATATTAAAATTTTGGGAACTTTCAAATTGGTTGAAAAAGTAATGAATTCATTATGATTATTTGAATATTCATGAAATCTTATTTAATTTTAGATATCAAATATCATGGTAGATTGCTTTGTATTTTCAATTTAAATGGAATATTTATTTTAATGATTATCAAATGAATTAAAAACTATTTTCATGTTGAGAGGAAGTCAACATTGCACTTTATCACATTGAAAGTTACCTCAAGGTCTATAAAATAAAAGAAGAATTATTTATAATAAGTAATTTACAAAACTAACCCTTATACATTGGCTATATTGTTTCCAAAACCTTTTGAAATAGTGAGTATAAAATCAGAATTCAATGGAGAATATAAATATTTAAATAAACTAAATAACAAATACCTTAAGAAGGGGTGACTCAATAAACTTCCATTAAGGCTATGGATGGTTGGATATAAATGGATCAAGGGATAGACTGGAACAAAGGTATCTCTGTTAAGGCTATGGACACTTAGTTGCAATAAAGTAATGCCCTATCTTTCCATTTCATAGCCAATAAATGAATAAGATCAAATATTGTTCATAAGTTTGAATCATGAGAATACCATGATATATCAAAAAACTTAAAAGTAAAACTATATTAATCACTCTTCACAAATGGTTGAATTTTCAAATGTGTCAAAACTTAAAATCTTATGTGTTAAAACTAACTCAAATATTTCATTTTCCTTTGATAATATGAAATTTTATTCCATGGCACATTTTATTTATCCAAGATAAAAACAAAACTTTTAGATAATAAAATCTAAAGTAGTTTTTTCACTACAAATATGCCATTAGTTTTGACCAACACCCCCAATTATATTATGAATATAGACCCACTTCCTAAATGAATTAATTGGTGAAGCATTCAAGTTTTCATAAAAAATGGTATAAGATTCAATTACTTCACTTAATGGTCTTTATTGAATTATAAAATGTTGATCCAATTACTATGTAATTAATAATTTTAATTGGTTGTAAGTAAAAATGTTTTTATTGAATTTTCTACACATGATTGGTCATGATTCTCTACATTTTGATTCAATTTTTCAATATTCAGGAAAAAATCATGCTTTGAGACTTTATAGGCTTCAAAATTATTTTAATACCTTTTCATAATTTCTTGTAGAATTTCCTTGTTTATTTTATTTATCCAGAAGATAAAAATATTTAATTTTAAACTTGTGACTTTTGGTATGTAGGTCTCTTCACATTCATTCACACTATTTATAAATATTGTGAGAACTTAGATATATCACAACATGATAAGTGTCTCATTCTCATTAAGCATGACTCACACACTCTTCAAACCTCCACACATCAATTTGACTACAAAACTTAAAACCATTCAAAGCATGCCACTTATTCTTATATATTGATACATATCACTTTTATGCACTTTTAAATTATCATAGTGCTAACATTTAAAATTATGAATATTTAAATTCTAAAAAATATGAGCTAATCACTAGATACCACTTATTACATCATCATAACTTATAAAATTGATTAAACAAATATCAATAATAGTGAAGCAGTGACATAAATCATTGGCTCCATGTGTCATCATGTTGTGGTCTCCATACTCTACATTACATTAAAATATAAATAATACCTAAGGGAATTCATAGTGTGTGGTTTGAAGCAATGACAAAAGCATGTGTATCATTATATTAATTACCCATGCACATAATAGTTACAAATTCCTTTAAAAAATACCTATAATTACAAAAGGGTAAGCCAATTAAGTAAATCTACATTTTAAAAAAATTTAGAGTGGTACACCCTTTTTCATAAAAAAAACCAATGACTGTGAGGCTATGAAACAATTAGGAAATGGCCACATGGCCAACTTAGAGGCATTTTTACATTGACTCAATTGAAAGAAATATTACATAGGGGGTGAAATAAGGACACTGTTGGGGATCAACCAACAATATGATTACACTTATGAAAGCAATAAACCACAAAATTAAATTAGATAGATAAGTAACTAGAATCAGATAATAGTAAAGAACAAGAGATACAAGAAACCACCCTAAAAACTTGTATTAAACTCTTTACAAAAGGAATACAATTGAAGAAACTTCTTTCTTCCACACCTCTCTCAGATGCACAAGATCTCTCTCTAGATCTCTATCCCTTAAGAGCTCTCTCTCTCAAGTACAATCAACTCCAACAACTTGGATTGATACAACTCTGTACTGTTCTTCAACATTCACATACAATGAACTACTATAATAATCACACTAAGCTAAGAAGATCTAATTCTACATATAGAATTAGGAGACTTGAGCATGCACTTACAACCAACAATTAAGCCTCTTAAACAAGGGATCTAAAAAACAATCTTACTAATAATAGAAATGCGAACTTAATACTAAGACTTAAACTCATCATGCAAACGCTTGCTTCTATCCTTGAAAATAGCATTCTAGACGCACATGTAATCGATGCCGGTTCCTACCTGCTTGCTTGTGATCGATGTCAGCCGATCATCTGTCAACGCCAGTGTCTCTTCAACTGCATTGGACCGACGTCAGTCGCTCTTGACCGACGCCGGTGACTGTGTAAACCTACAACTTTGGTAATGCGCTCATATGTGAAGCTTTTAGGCTCCACACCTTAACAATATCCCACTTGGAGATAAATAGCTGCACTAGTACCTATACAGCAACATCTTCTAGCTCCTCTATCTTTAACTCAATCATGAAGATCAACAGAAGTTGAATGAAGATTCAACTTCTCCTTTATAACTGGATTGGTTAACATATCAGCAGGATTCCTATCTGTATGGATCTTCTCCAGCTTCAAATCACCATCTTCCAATACCTGCCGTATGAAGTGGTACCTTAGCTGTATGTGCTTGGTTCTTGAATGAAAAGCTGAATTCTTAGCCAAATGGATTGCACTCTAACTGTCACTATATAATATGCAACTCCCATGCTCCCTTACAAGCTCTTTCATGAACCGTGTCATCCATATCATCTCTTTGCTAGCTTCTGTGGCTGCAATATACTCTGCTTCTGTAGTTGATAAGGCAACAACCTTCTGCAACTTAGATATCTAGCTAACCACCGTTCCACCTATAGTGAAAACATAACCTGTAGTGTTCCTCCTGCCATCCAAATCACCTACCATATCTGAATCTACATAACCATGTAGAGAAGTATCTGAACCTCCATAGCACAAGTGCCTACTGTTGGTTCCTCTCAGATATCTAAGGATCCACTGAACTACTTTCCAATGTTCCTTACCTGGATTGGCCATATACTTACAACTCCCACTGCTTGAGCAATATCTGGTCTAGTACACACCATTGCATACATCAAACTCCCTACTACGAAAGAATATGGAACCTTGCTCATGTACTCTACCTCATCATGTGAATTAGGACATTGTTCTTTACTAAATTAAAAATGTCTAGCCAAAGGTGTGCTTACCAATTTAACATCCTGCATATTGAACCGTTTCAACACCTTGTCCACATAATCCTCTTGAGACAATATCAACTTGTGATTTTTCCTGTCTCTCTTAATGCTCATGCCAAGGATTTTCTTTACTGCTCCCAAATCCTTCATAGCAAATGTTTGAGCTAATTTCACCTTAAGCTCAGAGATATCCTGCATGTGTGATCCTGCAACCAGCATATCATCTACATACAACAATAGAATAATATATCTACCATTATCCAATCTCTTAAAATACACACAATGGTCAAATTGACACCTACTATAGCCATGCTCAGTCATAAACCTGTCAAATTTCAAATACCACTATCTAGGAGCTTGCTTGAGGCCATACAAGCTTTTCTTCAATATGCACAATAACTTCACCTTACCTTTGACCTCAAATCCTTTCGGCTGTTCCATATAAATTTCCTCATCCAAATCTCCATGAAGAAACACTATCTTAATGTCTAGCTACTCAAGATGCAAATCCTCAACAGCAACCAAAGATAGTACAATCCGTATAGAAGTCATTTTAACAACAGGAGAAAAAATCTCACCAAAATCAGTACCTGGCTTTTGTGCAAATCCTTTCACTACCAATCTGGCCTTATATCTCATCTGTCCATTTTCACCTTCTTTCAACATGTAGGTCCATCTATTCTTCAGTGTCCTCTTACCAGCTGGTAATTCAACCAAATCCCATGTTTGGTTCTCTCTTAAGGACTCCATCTCCTCAACCATGCCACGCTCCCACTGACTCTTGAACTCCACCTATATTGCTTCTTCAAAACTCTCTGGTTCTCCACCATCAGTTAGCAATAAATAGTATAATGAAGGAGAGTATCTAATTGGAGGCTTACTTACCCTTTCAGACCTCCTGATGGGTGTCTGAGACTCATTCACAACACGCTGTCCACCCAAATTCTCTGATAGTGACTAACCTCGGTCACCTCTAGACCTGTTACTGGCCGATGCCAGTTCTTTCTGACTGACACCGGTGCCTGTCCTACCGACATCGGTCTTTGTATGACCGACATCAGTTTCTATTCTACCAATGCTGGTTCCTATCCTACCAATGTCGGTCTCTGTATTTTCCTGTAAGTGATTATTTCTTTTTCTTGCGAGCTCATTCTGGACCGTCACCTCGTCTAATTCACTATTGCTCTGCCCAGATTGATTCAGCTTCTTCAGTTGATCACTATACATCACTTTTTCATTGAAAACAATGTCACGATTCCTAATTATCTTGTTAGTTCCTAGATTCCAAAATCTAAAACCAAAATCATCTGAGCCATAGCCAATAAATGTGCACCTCATAGACTTAGCATCCAGCTTCTTTCTATTTTCCTTATCTACATGCACAAAGGCTTCACAACCAAAAACTTTGAGAAAAGAGAGATCTACCTTTTTACCTGTCCAAGCCTCTTCTAGAATTCCACCATCTAGAGCTGTAGAGGGTCCTCTGTTAATCAGGTACACTACAGTGTCAACAGCTTCTGCCCAAAACTCTAAAGGCAAACTAGCATGCAATCTCATACATCTTGCACGCTCCATGATTGTTTTGTTCATTCTTTCAACAATTCCATTGTGCTGAGGTGTCCTTGGAACCATCCTTTGCCTATGGATTCCATGCATGTAACAATACCAATTGAACTTATAACTGCAGAACTCTCCACCATTGTCAGATCTCAAGCACTTTAATCTTTTCCCTATTTCATTCTCAACCATAGCTTTCCAAATCTTAAAGGTCTCAAATACATCAAATTTCTTCTTAATATAGTAGATCCATACCTTTCTTGTAGCATCATCTATGAACAAAACATAGTACTGTGATCCTCCAATAGAAGCTACCTAAGCCAGTCCCCACATGTCTGTGTGAACAAGCTATAACTTATGCTTCTTCTTTGTAGACCCAGTCTTGAGAAAACTAACCCTTTTTTGTTTTCCAAATACACAGTGCTCACAAAATTCTAGATCCATGCTTTTCAAATCTGAAAGCTTACCTTTAGACTTAAGAATTGACATCCCATTCTCGCTCATGTGGCCAAGCCTTGAGTGCCACAATTTTGCATCCACATTTGAAGTAGATAATACAAAAGGAGAATTGTTAGTAACACAATTACAAAAATAGAGAGTACCTACTCTCTTACCTCTGGCCATAACAAGTGCACCCTTGGTCACCTTCCAAGATTCTACTGTGAGAGTTACTGTACAACCCTCATCCCCTAACTTTCTTGTAGAAATCAAATTTCTCTTCAAGCTAGGAACATTCATAACTTCTCTCAACACCCATGTGTTGCCATTCTACATTTTCAGCTGCACTTTACCTTTGCCAATAATTTTACAGGGTTCATCATCCCCTAGATACACTATTCCAAAATCTCCATGGATATAGTCACAGAAATATTCCCTATTAGGGGTAGCATGAAAAGATGCACCAGAATCTAACACCCAAGATTCTATATTATTATGCAAAGAGAATATTAAAGCATCTTGTGCAATACCTGCAACCTTTGCTTCTTCTTTTCCTTCATGCTGATTGTCCTCCTTAGGCTTTGACCAGCAATCTCTGCTATGTGTCTCATCTTTACACAATTCCAGCATTGTGGCCTTCTGCCATTTCTGGATTTGGATCTGCCTTTCCCCTTAGACTTGGATCTTGATCTCCCTTTCTTGCTCTTCTCTTTTTGCCTTCCCCTGCTCTCAAAACTTAAAGCATTCCTAGATGTCTCTTCTATGCTTTTCCTGCGAATTTCCTCATTCAAGATAACACTAACAACATCCTCTACTTTTAAAATATTTGATGTAGATGCAATATTGCTAACTGCCATTACTAAGCTATGCTAGCTTTTAGGCAAAGAACATAATATTAAAAGATCTTTTATTTCATCATCAAATACAATTTTGACTGAACTTAATTGATTTACAATACCATGGAAATCATTCAGGTGATTAGATACAGATCCACCTTCCTGCATATGCAAATTAAATAACTGCTTCATAAGATATACCTTATTAGAAGCTGAGGGTTTTTCATACAAATTTGCTAGAGTAGTCATCAACTCTACCATTTTTTTTGCCTATGATAAATTAGATATCACAGTAGATGCTAGACTCAGTCTTATAGACCCCAGAGCCTTTCTGTCAAGAACTTCCCATTCTTCATCCTCCATGTTTGTGGGCTTCTTTGCAATCCCACCTAACGGTAAGTATAGATCCTTCTGATACAGATAGTCCTCTATCTGCATTCTCCAATGTTGATAGTTTTTGCCATTGAACTTCTCCATTCTCAATTTACTTTCATCTGCCATTGCTTCTCCCACTCAAACAGAAATCCCTACAAAAACTCCTATGAGCAACCTGTAATCAATACACACTACACAGATCTGAACCGTCTATTAGTGAACCTAAGCTTTGATACCAATTATTGGATATCAAACTCTAAACCTACAACCAAGGCTCTGATACCACTTGTTGGGGATCAACCAACAATATGATTACACTTATGAAAGCAATAGACCATAGAATTAAATTAGATAGATAAGTAACTAGAATCAGATAATAGCAAAGAATAAGAGATACAAGAAACCACCCTAAAAACTTGTATTAAACTCTTTAAAAAAGGAATACAATTGAAGAAACTTCTTTCTTCCACACCTCTCTCAGATGCACAAGATCTCTCTCTAGATCTCTATCCCTTAAGAGCTCTCTCTCTCTCAAGTACAATCAACTCCAACAACTTAGATTGATACAACTCTGTACTGTTCTTCAACATTCACATACAATGAACTACTATAATAATCACACTAAGCTAAGAAGATCTAATTCTACATATAGAATTAGGAGACTTGAGCATGTACTTACAACCAACAGTTAAGCCTCTTGAACAAGGGCTCTAAAAAACAATCTTACTAATAATAGAAATAGAAACTTAAGACTAAGACTTAAACTCATCATGCAAACACTCGCTTCTGTCCTCGAAAATAGCATTTTGGATGCATAGGTAACCGATGCAGGTTCCTGCCTGCTTGCCTGTGATCGACATTGGCCGATCATCTACCGACGCCAGCGTCTCTTCAACTACACTGGACCGACGTCGGTCGCTCCTGATCGACGTCGGTGACTGTGTAAACCTACAACTTTGGTAATGGGCTCATATGTGAAGCTTTTAGGCTCCACACCTTAACAGACACATGTGTAGTATACAATCACTTTTATAACACATAGAAATGTAGGTTAAAATCAATTTTCAATAGGAAAAATATTTCAAATAAACACAAAATTACACCTTATTATTTAATCCACACAAGCTAGTAAGTTTGTTTCATCATTTGAATATTTAAATCAAATATAAACTAGGAAAATTTAATTCATTCAATTGTTATATGTGTTCAAAGAGACTCACTACAATGAATATTCCAAACAAGATACATTAGAATTATAAATATATTATCATTGACTCAGAGCCAAGAGGTATACATAAACTAGTAAGAGAATTGATAGAATTGATTACTGACAAACCATGGCTTCTTACATGTTCTATAGTGAACTATGCAAGTGTTTACAGACAATTCATTTGGTATTCCATAGGAATGGTATTAAAGCATTATAGTATAGTATATGAAGAGGTGAAGAGGATTAGTCTAATATCAGACAAATAATCCTTACCTAAGAAGATTCCACCTACACATGATTTATTAGTAATAAAATAGGCTAGGCTTCATCAAATTTAGTTAAACCATAGGTATTTCCTTGTGCAAGTTTGTTCCACAATGTCTTTGTCAAAACCTAATATTTATATGATTTAGTATTCTCATTGAAAAGGGATAAATTTTTTTTATTCATGCTTGGACTCACCAAAATTAATCTACAACTATATAGAATCAAGTGGTAATATCAAAATCAATCTCCAAAAATAATCTTAGGGAAGTGTTAAAAGTCAAGGTTAAAAACCCAGATAGGTGGAAAAGATGTAAGATATTGATAATATTCATATTATCCAATTCAAATTAGGTGTCTAAATAAGTATGGAATTAGTGAATAGAGTATACATGACACCCAATATATCTCATGTTAATAAGTTATGTATGCCACCCCTTTTCATGATTATCAATGATATGCAAGTCCTAGCCTTATGAGAGATTATTTATTTAATCTCAGGAAACAAATTTTATAATTAAGGAATAAAGAAATTTTTTATATTATGTCTTATCTCTTAGATGCCACTTATGCTATGATCATTTGAAAAAAAATGATATGGATCCTTACTCTAGGGACATTAATCCATTATCATTTTTTGAAGTTGTATGTAGACATGTTTAGGCACTATGTTTGGGAAATATATGAGTGTTTTGATCCCCATTCTACTAGATCATAAATGAAAAACCCATGCCTAGACTGATAGATGAAATTATAAATTCTATAATGAGCATGGTGGACTACTTATATTTCCCTAACTACATAATTATTAAGATATAGGGAGTAATTTCTCCCTTCTTAAACTTGCCATTTATGTCCCAGATAAGTTAGTTGAGTAGGAGGTAGTTGTTTAACCCTAAAATCTAGATTAAAATAGATAAATGGGTTAAAGGTGTAAGATATAACCTAGGGTACAAGGATGGTATACTATCTCTAAATTAGGCCATTTATTTGTGAAACTTAGATAAACATATCATAAATTTATTATGATGAGATATGCTAAAAATGGAAAGTACAATTATGTTAGATATTGAAATGATAATGAACATAAGATACTTGGTTTTTTCTAATGTTAATCTTGATCTGAATTTGGAATAAGCATAAAATAGACTAGATCTAAATTTTGGATTAGTTGCATGAACTTGGAATATTAACCTCTATAGATATGGACACTTACATCAACCTAGGATGATTGCATCAATGTTATTATATTACTTGTATGTAAGTGTCTAGTACATAATAATTATTAAAAAAGGAGGTGAGCACTTATATGCTTCTATTTTCTATATCACCTTCACTCTAGTGCACTTAGATCTAGGTCATGAATTGTTACTCCTTTTCAAATAGCAAAACCCTAGAACTTCATACTCATAGTGGCTATGGGAAAAATTAGTTAGTGGGCATACAATGTTGAGCTACACTAGAGAACTATTTATCAATGAGTATTGCTTACATATCCAATACTTCTAAGAGGGCCTCAGACTTATGTATTTCTCCCCTACATGTTATCTTGTGTGTGAATCATGTAATGTGTGATAATCAAGTATAATAGTGACCTATTTTTTAACTTGGAAAATGTAGCTATTGAGATGATCCTTTGGTAATTCATACCTATATATGTGTTGTCCCTATGAATGATATGGAATTGGGATAAAATAGGGAAGGTTTACTCATTCCGATTGATAAAAATGATTTTGCTAAGTTGTATTGGTCTCTATTAGGTCTTTTCTAGGTGGTGAATGTATGATGGTTGATCTTGTAATTATACTATTCCCTTTGGAGAATATATTACATTGAAACATTAAGGTTGACAATATGAATACATTTAGATTTAAAATTGGATGAATTTATGGAAATAAACACTTGTGTTGGGATAGGACACTTGCATTAACATAGGTATCTAATAGGGATGTAAGTGTCTGGGTAGTTAAAAAATAGGCATAGGTCCAAAACTTGCATAGATGGAAGTTAAGTAGGTTTATAAAATTTTGGGTAAGATAAAAGTTTTGAGTCACCAAAATAATATTGTTCAAACTAAGAGATAAGCATTTAGGCACAAAGAGATAGTATATGTGATCATTTTGGTAGTAGGAAAGGTCTAGAAGCTGAAGGTACATCCATGGTTTGTATTTATCAAAATATAAAATACTACGGTTCTACATAATTCATAAATAGTGTCTATATTCCCTGCCCATTTAATCTAATAATGAGATTATTAGATTATAGGAGAAGAAATGTGTACCTGAGTGTCTATAACACACTGTGCCTTTGCTTGAGTCCAACTTGAGTGCTTTGTTGGTAATTGACTTGCAACCAAGTGCATGTGATAGTATATAATCAATTTATATAATCTAAAATCTAAAACATTAAAATGATTGAAATTGAAAGAGAGAAAGGTGTAGGGTACACTTGTTTATTGATGCAACCATTTTACCTTTTGAAAATTTAATTTGAAAGATGTATCATTATGAATCATTAAAAATGAGATTAGGATAAATATAAATCTAGAAAGTGCATATATCTAAAGAAATAGAGCTAGATTGGAGGACACATGCCACCAACCTTAGATAAAAATGTGAATTACCACCCAAAAATTGATCTTATCTCAATCATACAACCTGATCATACTTATAACCTAGTGAGTGCGAATGAATGAAGATAACTCACACTATAAAACTGGTGAGACTAGATGATGTAATCAAGTCCAACTTATTAAATTGGAAAGACTAAGTGATTTAATCACCTCAACCATACCAAAAATTCAACCAAATACTTTAGTTAATTAACTCAATATAGATCATAAAATTCCAACTTGGTGGGTGATGATAGTCTATCGAAGTGTTTTAAAATCTGAAACTGATTTGAATTTAAAATATTATGCACACATTGCATATCATATGCACATTATATATGTCTCATGTTGAAACCGTGTATAACAATGGTATCAATGTATAGAATTATGTCCCAAATGTGTATCTAAATCATATAATTATGTAATTAGATGTATTTAAAAGTGTTTATTTATGGAGAACATGTTTTCTAAACATGTCCCTACTATAATATGGAAACTAATATAAGTGCCAATGTGGAGGACATGTTTCCAAAAGATGCCCCACTATAATTTGGGTATGTTTAATAATAAACAAGTGTGGAGAACATGTTTTCAAAACATACCCACATTGAATATAAATCTATAACAAATGGATAACATGTTTCCAAAACATACCCCCACTACAATCTAAATATATGAATCAATGTAGAATTCATGCCTCTATTACATTCCCCCACTAATATTCCCCATTTTTTAGGTGACAAGAAGTAGAAACTAGTATTTACCTAACCTCAAAAGGATAAGATAACCATTTAAACTATGAATATACCATGTAGCATATATAAGAAACATTTATCAATAGATATATCATTAAATCATGAAGAATGTAATCACACAAAGTCCTAAGATGCATGGTGTAAATCATATCAACATATAGATAGTAGAATTACAATCTCAACAAGAAATCAAGCACACATACAAGAGCATTCAAAAATCAAATCAAGAGACAAAGGTACAAGGAGACTAAAAACAAGGGGCATGTTCAAATGTTGCATAATTAAATGGACATCACTTAGTAAAATGTTTGCAAATCAAGGAATGACATATTTAAATGTTAACGTACAATAAGAAATGACTTATTCAAATGTAAAAAAGGAAAAAAAAGGCACACGAGTTGAAAATAATGGAGAATATTAAAATGTTCAAACAAAAAAGATAATAACAAGGCAAGACACTCAAGGAATTCCATAAATGAAATCATAAGCAACTAGTAAAAACATATCATACTAGTCCCTGGGTATATGTGTTAGAAAAAAATGTTAAGAACATAATTTATCAAATACACTATAAAATATATAAGCATGGATAAATGAATTTTTAATTACATATATGAGATCAAACATGATAATTTAAAGTGACCATAGAATTATATAACTTGTATGTATTTTGATCAAGGAGGTGGATGTCCCCAATGTCCTAGTGATGTCAGTAGAGGGAAATCCCAACATCCAAAATTACATAGATCATGTATATGTGTGAAACACATGCATATACATAATACCAATATTCCATCTACTGACATGGAACCAACAAAATATATGCCAAAGAGCTAATAAGAAATTTAAATATTGAAAATATTTTTGGATTTTCAAAGTTTTTTTTGTTTTTTGGTATTTTGGGAATATTTCAAAGGAAAATACTATCCTATGATTTATCCAAAGTATTCTCATATATATTTCCCCACTAAGAACATAGTGTAATAAATTGGTGATGATGTTTAGGAACATGTATACATGAAATATATGTCACTATAATGTTTATGATGCTCTGCATTTTTAAAATAGTAATTTTTCATTTTGAAAAAATAATAGTAGTAGGGGTTCATGGAGCCCATCATTGAGTGAGATGTGGTTTATTTAGAACATCAAAATAGGAACATGTATATGTGCTCTAGATATTTAAATATGGTGTGTAATAGGTAAGGATTTCATGAAGCCCACTTTGGATCTTTTATGCAATGGTCTCTCAAGTACTGGCCACCTAGTAAATGGAATTACATTTTTCTTACCCTTATGTGGAATATTAATTATAGGAGGTTTGATAATTAATTACCTGGGTATAAATTTATTTTTTCTCAAGAAGATTTTGGATATAGAATTTTAAAAACTAAACTCCCTGATTGGCATGATTGTATTTAACACACCCATATACTGTAGAAGGTACTAATCAAAGTGTATGTATCCAAGATCATCTCAATAAAATATTAAATACAATCATGAAAGGTATAAATGAGAAGGTAGTGACCACATGGGTGGTACCCACCTATAAAGGTAAGTCAATCTCACTAATAACCTACTATGAGGTCCCATCAAATGCTCTAACTGATCTGGTTAAAGGATGTAATTCATGATTTGTATAACCCAAATGTGTAAGTAATGTTATGGTAAAAACATTATTACTTTAACCATTATCAATCATAACAATATGTATAGGATGCTGGTCAAGGTATGTTTGAATGAATAAGGAATGAAGATATGAGTCATAATACCTAATCTCACTATCATCAAAAGTAATGGAGGGTCTCTAAACCATAGGAGGTGTATTTTTAATATATGTACCAATAATCCAATTCAATGGGTTCTCATGATGAGATGGACGAGGGTGCACACTATATTTCATTTTTACTTGATGTTTCTTATAATGGTCTTGCAAAGGATTTTTAAATAATTTTTGTTTATGGTGATCAGAAGGTTGTGGACTTGATTCCTTTGGAGGATAATCAAATGTAATCATTTGGTAATTGATGAGGTCTTAGATTTTATACTTCAAGGTAAAACTTCTATTTGTAGAAAGCCCATGGCCTTAGTGATAGTCATAATAAGCATTCACATCATACCCTTTGGGTAGAGGTATACTCATATCAAACTCTATAAGATGAGTGATAGATATAATAATCCACTCTAAAAATCATGGGATTAATGAAGTGGGAGACTTGGGTAAGTGTTTAAAGTATCTCCATGGTACATTAGATAAGACAAGATGATTAGGTTTTTGTGA
Organism: Torreya grandis; assembly: GCA_037957365.1. Lineage (NCBI taxonomy): Eukaryota > Viridiplantae > Streptophyta > Pinopsida > Cupressales > Taxaceae > Torreya > Torreya grandis. The sequence goes on along the minus strand of JARHVA010000655.1, from coordinate 2,018,364 downwards.
CACCACATTAACCATGGTGGTTGTTTATTTTTTAGGCTCAAGTGGTTCGGCCTTATAACTTAGTTCAATATTAAACTTGGTGTTAGATGTAGATGTAGTTGGTGTGTTTTATACATACTTAAGTCTATTAAATGAGATAATCTCATTTCATGATCATGAATAATGTGGCATATGTCATCAAAATATTTGAACTTTTAAAAATCAATGGACTCATGTAAAGGAGCAAGAAAAATTTGCTTGAAAATATATTGAATCTCTTTATCTGCCATTAGATGGGTCATTTTAGATAACATTATACCTTAAGACATTTATTTATAGGTTCATTGGTTACTTGTTTATTTTTTCAATTTGGGCATATGAAACCTTTTTATTAATGTTCATAGAGAATAGTGTAAAAAATTGATCCACAAGGGGTTTGAAGGTGTTTATTATTTGAATTGGTAAATAATATAACCACCTTAAATCATATTATTTTAATATCCTTAAAAATAATTTGGTCAAAATTTTATCATTCGAGAAAAAATCAAGGCATGACACATAAAAATATGGCAGATGTTATTTAAAATCACCCTTACCATCATAAAATGATAACTGAGGTGAAAAAATACTTATTGACAAGGGGTTCAAATATATCTTTGGTGCAAGAAGATTATGCAACACATATTGTGAATCAATAGAATAAGGAGATTCAATATAATTTTGTTTAATATTTGTAACCTTAGTTTTCAAAAGTTTGATAGTTCACACAAGAGCTTTCACCTCTTGGTCTTTTATTTTTTACATTTGAGAAGTCACTAAAGGATGTGTACTCATATGTTGGTAGATATAGGCATTGAATGAATGATTTAGGTTTCTCATGATATATGTAGTAATAATAATGTTAGTAAACAAAGGTTGAAAGACATAATCCATGCCTCCACTTAATATAGGTATATTAGTTGGTATAGAATCAATTGTATTACCTTATAAAGAATAAACATCACTAGATGAGGAAGACTTAGCTTTATCATGCTTACTAATTTTATTTATTTTAACATACAAAAATGCATCTATTAATCCCTTGTTATTATTGAGATGAGTGATCAATTATTCTTTATCTTTCATTTGAAATTGGGTTTTTTAATTACCATTTCCCATTGCTTAGAGATGAAAAATTATAGAATTTAAAGATTAAATTAAAACCCTAGCTGACTATAAACCTTAGGAATTATAAAAAAATTCATTCAAATGAATTGGGATCACCAAATATTTATCCCTAAAATATAGATTAAGGGGGAATCTATAGTTAAAAGGGTAATGGATATCACAAGGCACAAAGATGGTAAACTACCTCTGAAGTAGGAAAATTGTTTAAAAAAATTAAATAAATAGATACTGAATTTATTATGATGATATATAATACAAATGGAAAGTACAATTATGTTAGATATTACAATGATAATGAACATAATTTACTTATTTGGTTCTAATGCTAGTTATGATCTAGATCTAGAATAGGTATAAAGTAGATTAGATCTATATTTTGGATTAAATACCTAATTCTAAAAATTATACCTTTGTAGTCATAGACACTTATATCGACTTAGGATGGTAACACCAATGCTACTATCTAACTTGGTTGTAGGTATCTAGTACATAATACCTATTGAAATATAATGTGACCACCTAGATGCTTATAGGTTCTATGTCACCTTCACTTTGGTGCACTCAAATTTGGGTCATGGATTGTTGTTCCCTGTTAAATATAAAAACCTTAGTTTTTCATATTTTTAGTGGCTATGGAAAAAATGGTTTAGTGGTCAAATGGTGTCTAGATTCCCTAAATACCCATTGATTTAACCTTTTAGGGTTTTAAATCAAAAACCCTATGTTTAGATTAAAGGAATGAGATGTGTAAATTAGTTAAATAAATATGCAATAATTAAGTAATGATTTGTTATGAACTTTAGCCTTGTTTTACTTTATAATAATACAAATAAATAGAGACTTATCTGAGAAATGAATATCATGGATGATATGGGTCCTAAAATTTGAGATCTGGATAGTAGTTTATGTCATCAATAGGATTTTGGTATTAATATTCTCATTGAACAGTGCACCTAGTTTAGATAGTAACACCATATATGTGTAGTGTCCTCAATGTGGAACTAATGTCCCATTTTTGGGGCTATTCATATTTTTGTGGAGTACCTATGCTTGTGTTTGTAGATACTATTATTTAATGACCAAAACTTGTAGCTTTGTGATGTGCCTAGAAAATCTAATTTTATGTGCAAACCTAAATATCCTTACAAGCATGGCATGAATAATCATTTTGTGTGTGCTAGTAGGATGGACTAGATATACTCAACTCCCCACTATGTAGAAAGTTTAATACATACCAATACTTAGAAGAAGGATCAAGACTAGTATAGTTTTCACATCTAGTTCTTGATTTATGTGCAAGTAAATTCTAGAATGTGAGTATCATTAGATGCCTTGACTGTTCTTGAGCTTTGAAATGCTTGAAACTAGTATTAGGGATGTTGTAGATGGTAATATGTAGAAATTAGGCAAGAATAGGAATCAAATACCTTGATTTTATACAATTTTATTTTATTTGAATAGCTCTTGAGTCTATTTTACATCTAGTGAATAAAGTTGGATTAGACTTGTATTTATATGGTCTTGTTGCTTGTGCAAATAAGAAAATGAGCTTAGGCTGACCTTAGGAGGGGAAAAGTTTGAAAAAGTATTCATTGATAAGAGTTAGGGATAAATACAGTGTCAACTAATTGGGGACACTAGAGCTATGTAGTTGTAGTGTCTTAAATATAGTACTATTGTCTTCTTTACAAACTACTAAGCAATTTGGATTGAGGTCTTAGATGACAGTTTTGGGACTATGTTATGACTAGATGTAGGTGACTGTGGTATACTAAATGAATAGAAAAGTAAGTCTAATGTTCAAGGATATGTCTATGGCTAGCCTAGGGATAAGTTCACTAAAGAGACATTCTTAGCATCTAATTATCACTTTTAGGTGATTACATTTAACCCCATTATGCTAGTAATGTAGAAAAGTGAAATGACTAGTATAAAGTAAAAATAAGTGTACTTGGAATTACCTTAGGAGTGAAGCCCTATAACTAAGTTTGAATATGTGAATCTAGGTCTATGTATGTAGAACATGATCCAAAGCAATGTCTTGTAATGAAACATGAAAAAATCAATCCTTACTTAAGAGATGATCAAAAGTAAAAGACTATGCTGAAATGAAATAACTGAGTAAAGATGATTAAAGAAAGAGGAAAGGAATGAATACACCTATTTTGGTATGCAAATTGATGCATGAACCTAGTGATAGCCTAGGTGTGTGAGTGTGTATGGTGATCATATCATTGAATAGTTTGAAATAAATTGATGGCTAGCTCAATATTCATATGGGTGGCTCAATAACTCAATCTAGTTTTGAATTTATCATTTCCTACCCTTGCTCAGTGGATCTTGATGTCTATGAATATCTTAGATGAGATTTTATGTATGTCTAACCCTCTCATGTAGGTGGCTCAAGAACTCAAGTAGTCCATGACTACACCATTTTACCCTATGTGAAGTAGATGAATATGTAACTATGTTGCACAAAGTGCTAAAAATATCTAACTGAGTAAATATAACTATATATTTATCTTTGTGAGCACTCAGATATATTAGGTGGTTCTAGGCCACTCGGGAATGATAACCACTATAGATGGAGTAAGGCATAAATCTAGTGATAACCTAGAATGTGATAGCATAGATAATGAAATGGAGTTTTCCATACAACCTATCTAAAGTTGAGTATATAGAAACCAATGTTCCATGCACATGCCCCTAGTATAGTATTTGTGTATACTTAATCTAAATCAAGTATGTAATAGCCAAACTTATGTAATTGATCTGAATGTATGAGTGATTATGTCATGCATGATTCCCCTAAATATGAGTAATTGGTATGAATTTGAGCTAAAATGAATGTATCTAAGCTAAATCTAAACATAATTACCAAACCTATGACCGTATCTATGTAAATCTATATTGTACTCGGTGTACTATTCAAAATGATCTATACTATCATAAAGCTAGGGTTACTGGATAGTAGAACCCTATAGAGGAAAGTAGCTCCCTTTGGCAGTAGTGCCCCAATCTAGGCACTAATGACTACCTGGCCTAATTTTTATGTGATCTAAATTGACTGTTCAGTCTCTATTCTATTCCATGTCTTCCTTGATTCTAATTTTCAAGACTAGGATTGTGTGCTGAAATGTATTTGTGAAAATCAATATAGGATCCTAATCTTTGTGATAACCCCCTATGAATGCCCTATCTATTGAGGGGAGTTGTCGAACCTATGTAATAACTACCTTCTAAAGAAGTAGCTCTACAAAATGTGTTAGTTGGATCATGTGCATGATATTCTAATATAATGTATAAACATAACATTAGAATGTAAATGTATCTGAGTATAAGTAGCAAATATAAGATGTATGTTGTAATTTATCATTACACAAGGGTGTCAAAATATATTTAATTGATGTATAATATCAAATTTAAGTAACTACCTAGTGGGATGGGGCATGATGTCCATCACAACACCCATGTAGGATAGGGTAGATTTATGAGGTCCCTAATGTCATCAAAAACTACTGTGTGTGTGTGTGTGTGTGTGTGTGTGTGTGTGTGTGTGTGTGTGTGTGTGTGTGTGTGTGTGTGTGTGTGTGTGTGTGTGTGTGTGTGTGTGTGTGTGTGTGTGTGTGTGTGTGTGTGTGTGTGTGTGTGTAACAAAAAAATACTAGTGTCATGGTATATAAGCATATAAGGAATCAAACATATAAACACATGAGGAATGAAAAGGGTAGGCCAAGGGGACATAATACAAGGGATGTGGGAAAATATTAATAAATATGATAATGAAGACATACAAGGACATGTTCAAATGTCCACATATGCAAGCAACAACAAATTTAGCGTAGATTCAAATAGAATGACATGTTTAAATTTACTCATATAGAATCATGAAAGAGAACACACAAGAGATATGGGTACATGTCCAAGTAATAAAAATAAATAAGTGGTGTAGAAGATGAATAACCATGGCAAATTCAAATGCCTTTAAAATGGCAAAAGCATAGGAAACACAATCAAGTCTAATCTAGGAACTAGAAATGAAAGTGTGTATAACTATGTAGTAAAATTCTATGTAGATGTTAAGATTCATATATACTACGTATAACTAGTGATAATTGGTAAAAAATCTAAGAAACGAGGAATAATAATCAATATCAAGATAAATCAATGCATAACTGGAATATATAGTATGTAAAGATGAAACCTGGTAGTATCAACTATGTGTGGGATGCCCCCAAGTGGGTGGATGTATCAATGTATAAATATGGATCGGTGTAAATTCCCTAAATGGGTAGATGATAGCTATTTTGGATCAATGTAGTTGACTGGAGTCTTATTTGGAATCTACAAGCACTCAACAAGAAATAGTGAAGCATATGTGTATGATAAAACTAACTTTACTATGATAACTATTAATATGCAATATCTGGCAAGTAGTATAAATCTAAACATTGTAATGCATACAAACTATAAAATTTTGTATTTTAAAAATATATGAATGTTTTTGTAATTTGAAATTTTATATTTTGTTTGTGTTTTGACATGTTATATTATTTTTGTGTTTTCTGAATATAAGCTATATACAAGCAAATAAAAATAAACTATGTACAAGGAGTGAGAGAGAGAAGGAAGTATGTACAAGTGTAAGAACCATACTAACCAATGAGTTTCATGGGAGACTCACTATCACTATAGTCCATGTCAAAAATAGGAATGATAATCTCTCATGCAATGTGATTTTTATGTTGTAATTAAATTTTGTTGTAGTAGGAATCTATTTATTGTTCTTCATCAAAATCATAATATTATTCAACATCAAAATCATGATAACCTAGGGTACCAGAGGGAATTTCCTCATATCATGAAATTGATCTTTCTAAATTGTGCTTTGACATATTGATTTTGATTTTTCCTTTTGAAACTATGCTTATTTTATACATATGGTATTATGGAGGCTCATTTTCTAGAAAACTTGTTTTGAGAATGCTTGTTGGTTGAACATGATTTTGATTTTGTAACTTAAGATCTTGCTCTTTATATAAAATTTATTATGCAGCTAGACATTTTGCATTGATAAACTATATTTTTAAATGGTATGCCTTAGGATTTTTGATAAACCTCAAACCTTATTGACCATTATTATCAACTACCAAGATGGGAGAAATTATGCCTTGGGGATGTTTGCCCAAACCTTGACGATGATAATCATACTGTTGTAGATACTTTTGACTAAGCCCATACCATATTGAATGTTGATCCTCCTTTTGAAGAGGTAGATTTTTATTTATTTATCTATGATTTTTATATTATTTCTTTATTTGATTATGCTTTTGGAACCTTTTATTATTCTAATTTATGCTTTGGTAATCATTTTTATACTATTTCTAAATTTGACCTTTTTCGAATTGGTATAGGTGTGGATGATGCATCACTATGTCAGTCATCTATATCCATTATCTATTTTATTTTCATTTTTAATGCTAAACATGAATCAATTTTTTGCCTATGAATTCTATGATATGCACAAAAATATTTATATCTCCTCATTGGGTGTAGAGGAGGTAAGTTGATTAACTTATATTTAATCATTTCCCTTAGTGTCTCACTTGAAATATTATTTGACCTTTGAATTCTTTTTGAATCACTAGCTGTAGATGTACTTTGTTGTGATTTCATGTTTTGATATGTAACATTATTTGCCACAAATTTCCCAGTTGAAGATGTATAAACATGATTTACACCATTGTGCCCTAGAGACCTTTGTCTTGTAAATTGATTTTCCAATGTTATAAAATTTTCATGTAATAATTGTTTTTGATTTTGTAAACCTATAAGTTTATTTATCATACTAATAAGTTGATCACTTAGAGTCTCACAAGTGTAGTAATGATAACATATACTTGGTTATATGGAAATTAGTTATCACCATAAGATGAGGAGGAGAAGGAAATTCTTTCCTCTGCATATGATATGACATTGAAACCTAAAACATAGTTGTTAGATTACGTGTTAAATCCTCTATGTGTGTATGGGTTTTCTTATTAATGGTATTCCACATAGGATACAGATTACATGTTGAGATATGGTATATATTGAAATTGATATAAATCATAATCTATACATGTGTTTATGTATTTTATGAGTTCATTTTGAATTAAAGGGAATAACCATGTGAATGAAAGTATTAGACTTTGCAATAAAAAGTGATTAATTTATTTTATCATTATGATCATGATTGTATGAAATATAAATCATAAGATGTATAGATCTAAAACATGAGTATAAATAGAAAATGATACAAACCCTAAGTGTGTCTAGGGTTAGGGTTTTTATAATATATGATTTTTTGAACAATTTAAATTAGATGAAAATAAATTAAAATGCTAATATGAAATTGATTTTAATTAGCTAGGTTGTCTAAGAAAATCATAAAATCAAAAGTATTCAACCCTAAATTTATTGCACAAAATTTGGATGAATGCAAGCTAGGGTTTGAAGAAATATTCAATGTAAGATAGGTTCACCAAATGATTTAACCTTTTAAGGTTTTACAATTAAAATCCTATGTTTAGATTAAAGGGTTGAGATGTCTAAATTAGTTAAATAAATGTGCAATAATTAAGCATTAATTTGTTATTAACTTTGATCTTATTTACATTTCTAATAATAATAATAAATATGCATAAATAAAGACTTATCTAAAAACTATCATAGAAGATCTAGGTTTTGAAAGTTGAGATCTGGGTAATTATCTATGCCATCAATAAGATTATGGTGTTCATCTACTCACTAAATAGTAGTGCCCAGTATGGACATTAGCACCATTTTTGTGTAGTGTCCTAAATATGGTGCTAATTTCCCCTCTATGAGACTATTCCAATTTTCTAAGAGAACATGTGCATGTTTTTGTATGTCTTATTCCTCAATGCACAAAACTTGGAGCTTTGTGTTGTGCCTAGAAAACTTGATTTAATGTGTAAAACCATAGTCCTCCTTATGAGCATGGCATGAGAAATAATTTCGTGTGTGTTAGTGGGATAAACTAGACATCCTTAATGCCCCATTGTGTAGAGAGTTTCCTATATACCAATACTCTAAACAGTGTTCAAGCTTGATTTAGTTCTCCCACCTAGTGCTTCATGTATGTGTAAGTGAATGCTAGAATGAGAGTGGCCTTGGATACCTTGAATGTACTTGAGATTTGAAATGATTTAAAATTGAGCTTAGGGTTGTTGTAGATGGTAGTATGTATAAATTAGGGTAGAATAGGGATCAAATACTTTGATTATGCATAACTTTATCTTTGGTTTGAATAGATTTTGCATCTATTTTCCATCTAGTGAATAAAGGTGGATTAGACTTGTATTTAAAGGGTTTTGGTGCTTATGAGGATAATAAAATAAGTTTAGGCTGACATTAAGAGTGGGACACATTTGAAAAATTATTTTTTTGGGAAGAGCTAGGGATAAGGACAATAGTGCCTAGTTAGGGATACTAGTACCATGTGGTAGTAGTGTCCCAAATGTGGTGCTAATGTCTTCTTTGTATACTACTAAGAAATTCATATTAGGGTCTGAGATGATAGTTCTAAGACTATGTTATGATAAGTTGTACATGATTATGGTTTTTTAAATGAATATAAAATTAAGTCTAATGCTCAAGGATAGGTTTATGGCTAGTGTAGGGATATGTTAACTCAAATGCCACTCATTATCTATTTACCACTTTTAGGTGATTACACCTATTTATCAATGATCACTTTATACATATCTAATACTCTGAAGAGGGCCTTAAACTTATGTAGTTATCCCCTACATGTTGGATTGTATTTGAATCATGACATAAGTGATAAATAAGTAAAATAGTGACCTAAATTATAACTTGGAAAATATGTCTTGGGATGATCCTTTAGTACTTTAGACCTAGAGATTATTGGTGTAGCTTTTATGCACACCACAACCATAATGAGGTATCTTATAATGTTTTAAGATATCAATAGATGTCAACTCCAATCTAGGGCATGAGTTACAAGTATGAAGTCTATTTCAACCTATTAATGGAATAATGGGTAGGGCATGCAGGTTGTTGACAAGGTTTTTAGATGGAGGTGTGATTCCTAAAGGATTGTAGAACTCTATGTGAATTGGATGGGTGGCTAGCTTCTAATCTAAAGTGGTTAGGTTTCAAAATAAACTCAAAAAGGAGGCAAGGGTAAGGTAGAAAATAAATATTTTATGGTTTTCAAGAACTACTCCCCTTATTGGTTTCTAAAAAGACAAGTTATTTTAGAACCTATGCCTATTACTAGTAGCAATTTCACACACACAGTGAGACATGGATAAAAAGTATAAGGAGATAAAGATGTAGGAAATTCATAAGCCTCAAACAAAGGTTGCTCCTTTTAGGTCAATTATTGTACACCCTTAATCAGGAGATTATGGCTTAAGATAGTGAAGTATCTGAGGTAGTTATTGTACACACATAAAATTACACCTATGAAAGCACTCATGCACAATCATAATTATGAATCAATTTGGACTTGACTATCTTAACTAATATATTTACCAATCTTTCAAGAGTTATTATACACCTATAGATTAGTAAATCAATTAAAATAATCAAGAATCTATTCACATATTCTACATACTAAATATTATTAAAACATACAAACAAAGAAAGTAACAACTAATTACACAAAAATTGGAAAGAAATTACATAAACACACTCACTGATGATAATCCTATATTCAAAAATTATTTGACCAAAATCCCAGTTGGATTACAATTGTTTATATAGAGTTGGAGAAGGGTTTGCCTCATCTTCCAAGTTCATGAAAGGTCATTACATGTGATAGTTGGAACATGTAGTTATAACTATGGTCTAAAACTATATAAGAGTCTACTTGCAATTATCAATTTAAATTAGCCTTTGCCAAAACTATGCAACATGTGCATGTTTAAAAAGATAGAGACATTTTTTTTATAATTATAGCTTGAACTATAAGTAAAATTCAAATAGATGCACCATTTTCCAAAAATTTACATGACTCATTTTATAATTTGTGAGAACAACTTATTGATCTTTTAGATTAGCTGCCTTTAAATAAAATTTAGAAATGCACTACTTTTTAAAACTAGTGGCACTACTATTAGCCATGACTAATCTGAACTATACATTGCATGCTTACCTATGCCTTTTATAGAATCTATATCTTCAATTTTATATTCACCATTTAGATTAATACATGCATGTTCATACTTTAGTTTAATTATGAGACCCAATGTTTGTTGATAAATATAACATAGTTCAAAGATCTTCATGTTCTATCTATTGATAACTTTTGAAATGTGACACACATCAACACCTAATTGAGTTCAAGATCTTTGAAAATTTCATATTGATCTCATACAATAGATATTTATGTAATGGTTTAATTTGGTTCATTGGATATGTGTACTAGGTTCCCTAGTTCTTCCTATGGGTCATTAGATCTGTACACTGGGCTCCCGTGATGGTGACACTTGTCACTCTCATGGAGATTTGACATTTTGAATCACTCTCACATCATTTGATCAAATGGTCCTACATGGATGTGTATCGTAGGATCTTGATTTGAATCTAAAATAGGTAATTTATGAGGTTAAATTTGATGTTCACATGACCATCAACGGATATCCTCACAAGCATCAAATGATATCCATGTGACTATCAAATTAATTATATAAATCAACCATTACTGAGGTTAAATTTAAAGTTCACATGACTATAAATAGACGTCCTCATGAAAATCACATGATGTTTGTGTGACTATCAAATTTAATTTCAAAATTTTAATGTGTGTCATTTCCTCGGGACTCTCTGCTCCTACAAGTATAAATGAAAAAAAGACTTAACACAATACTTTTGGAAAATATGTAAAAGGGACCCTACATGAATATTTTTCATAAGGTTTTAATATTAATAAAATACAATTTGGGCTTAGGCTAAAATATTAAATTAAGCTCAAAATACAAAGAAATGTTCTCTAAGTGAAGGTGCCACTTGGCAGTTTGACATTTATTTTGGGGCAATTATTGTAGGAGGATTGTCATAGGCTTCTGTGCGAGGGAATTTTTTTGGAGAAAATATCCACAAAAATCCTCTTGAAGTGTCATTTTCATAAAAAAAATGTCTAATGTAATTGGTTGAAGGATAAAAGGCCTAGGATAAAAGTCTCGAAGGATAAGCCTTGGAGGAAAAAAGGCCTAGAACAAAGTCCCAAAGGGTAAGTGGCTTCTTGAAAAAGCTTGAAGGGTATTTTTAAAAATATATAAAGGGTTAGTTTAGAAAGTTAAAATGGAATGTGTCCTTTAGGTAATTGTTTTGGGAATTTTACGTCAAAAAAAATGTTTTAAATAAAAATTCTAAAGGGAATGGTCTGGGGTAAAGGTGTAAGACAAAAGTCCCAAAGGGCACGTTCAAAAGCGCTGAAGGATCTACTTCATGGAAAAAATGCCTGAAGGGTCTACTTCATAGGGCACATTTAAATGGGAAATTTCCCTTATAAAACTCCCTAAGGGTAACCAAAAAATTCCCAAATGGATGTTCAAAAGGCTGAAGGGCATGTTCAAAAAGTTTGAAGGAATATCTATCCTTGATAAAACTTATGAAGGGTGAGTCAGAGGCAAAGTGTCTTTTTAAACTCCTAAAATAATTACATTAGGGGAATTTTTGGAAAAAATGTCCACAATAATTCTCCAAAATACCCAATTATCTCAGACAAAATGTTTGAAGAAATGTTTGGCTCAGAGAAAGTCTCTCAGACAAAAAGTCCAAAGGAAAGGTTCAAAAAGGCAAAGGTACAAGATACAAATCTTGAAGGATAGGTGCAGAGGGGATGAAAGGAAATTACAAAAGTCTTGAATGAATTATTTAAGGTAAAATGGCCATAAAAAAAAGGCTAAAGGACACATTTCAAAAATCTCAAAGGCTAGGTTAGCAAGGCAAAAAGGGTATTTTAAAAGTTCTAAACTGTAATTTCAAAATGCCGAAGGGTACTTTCTATCTGGTAACAATTCAAAGGGTCTAATTCATAGGGAATTCATCCATGATAAAATTCCTAAAATATATAATTCATAAAGGCCAAAGGGAAATCTTAAAAAGTCCAAAGGGTAAATTGCACAAAGCCCAAAGGGTAAGTTCATTTCGTTAGGGAAAATGTCTCGATAAAATTATTGTGGAGAAAATGCTATAAAAAACAAATTCCATTGGATAAAATATCTACAGTAATAAACTTAAAGACCAATTCATGAAAAACAAAATTTTTGAAGAGAAAATCCCAAAAACATAAATCCTGACAAAAATTCCCGAAGAAGGTTAGTCCATGAAAACATAAGTCCACAATAATTAGCTTGAACCATCAATCCTAATAGAACAAAAGATTTAGTTTATGAAAACACAATATCAATGCCATCTTGCCAAAGTATAGGAGTCAAAATCATGATATTTTCCTAGAATTTGCATAAACATATAGAAGAGGGGGCTCAAAATCAAGATAATAATGTGAAAGAAGTGGGTCCCCATTTCCTTATGGGAAAAAGGGGGTATGCCAGGTACAACAACTACTGACTTACAAGGAGAATAATCTTGAGTATTAAAGAACCTATAACTCTATTTTGAAATCCTAAATCAATCTTGAAGTGTGCCACAAAATAATACTTAAATCAAAAATATGAAAGAGACTCTTAAGTTAATTCACACAACATACTTGCCTTCTAATTTATTAGATTTGTGTGTGTCAAAATGTGTAGTTTATTTAACTCTTGATATGATGAATTTTTCAAAGGCTTTGATGGGGTTGTAGGTTTTGTTCTAGTATCTATTAAAGCTCAAAAATAAGGGAAGCTTGGGCATTGATTTGATTCTATCCAAGCATCCATATCCTTGACATAGATACCTTGGGCTCTTTCTCTTCTCATTTTATTATTTTATTTTGATCATGATGCGTGGTACATTGAGCTTATTAAATCATGTGATCCTTTTGATTTTTTTTTGATCTTTTGAATCCATTTTTTCTTTCTTCTTTTTTTTCTTTCACTTTTCTTTTATTCTTGAATGAAAAAGAGAAGAGATGGAACCCCAATGAGCTAGTATAATTATAAAATAAATCATTACTAGAACATCCCTGCCAACCACATCCATTCCTAAAATTATCATTTCCAATAGATATTTAATGTGATAAGTGCATTTGATCCAATAATATTAGATTACATAAAAAATCCCAAAAGAATAGGTTCTTCTATTCAACACATAGATATCCTAATATATAGTCAAGAAATAAGCACCTACAAATATGGAGGTAGGCGAAACAAACAGTTGATGGGAATAACAAAATAAAAAACCTATGCAATAATAAAACAATATTGGTTATTAAAATATAACCAAAAAATAAAAGATTAATTCTTCTAATACCCTCCCTTAATGATAACCAGCTATTTCAATCATTAATATAATAGTATGATTAAGTCTATACAAAACTCAACTAGGGTGTATTGTTGTTGCCTCTACATTGATATATCAAAATGTCCCTATTGTTTCCAATCCATCTTATTAGAGTGCATGGGTAATGTGTTGGTAAAACCACCAAGTAGTGTAGGAAATGGTACTGAATATTGGGTTCATTGGATTCTGTTATTGCTTAAATTATTATAATGTCTTAGATGTGTCATGTTTTACCTATTTGTTAGAGTGATCAAGTTTGAAAAAAAGTTTAGAATATACATCAAGACTAAACAATATACAATATCCCCTAAGGTATATTCATGTGAAGATCTGTTGACAACTTAATACCTACTACTCTCTATTTTTTTTATAATTTTGGGACATTTCTTGTGCACAACATGATTGTGTTCTTTGTTTATGCCCCTTCCTTTTTCACCAACCTTCATGGAACACTTCCATTTGGGTTTGACTTTGGTCTTTAAACCTGTGCTTGGTTTCAATAATTGTGAAACAACATTAACAACAAAATTAACCTGCTCTTCACCTTGCACTTCCTTTTTTCCTAACCTTGAGCATTGCCCTTTCATCAAATAAGGTAATTCATCCTTTTGAACATCCTGCTTAGTGGTATGGTATCACTTACGCCTTTTGTGTTGGTCTTCTTGATTTGACTGTGAAGAGTTAAAAACACTCTTTTCATCACTAGAACATGACTCCTTTGGTTTTTCCATCTTTGAACCCTATTTAATTTTAGTACCAAAACTTGTTCTATAAACATTAGTAGAAATCACTATAGTACTTTCAGTAGATTTATCATTATTAGAAAAGAATGGTACTTTCTCATCTACAAGAACATCCCTACTCACCACAATTCTATATGTAGAGACATATATTAACTTGTATTCATTCCTCTGATCACAATAGCCAACAAGCATGTATTATGTACCCAATATAGAAGTAATAGATCCAAAAACATGAAAATTACTTACATCTAGTGTTTTTCCTGACCATGCTTCTTTTGGTGTTACATTCTGCATAATTTTATAGGGGCTTCTATTCAAGATGAACACTATAGTTTTGATATCTTCTACCCAATACTGATATGGTATATTCTAACTATTGACCATACATCATGCCATCTCTATCACTATCTTGTTTTTCCTTGCCATGACTTCACTCTACTATGAGAAACTTTGCATGTGTATTCCTCCTTCCTTGTATAATTATTTAATTTTACCATAAAAACTCATGACCTTTAAACAATCTCAAAGCCTTTAGCTATTTCCCTCCCTATTTCTTTACCATAACTTTCTAAGAAACAATGTTAGAGAAACATTCTGACTTTATATGTAGGAAATAAACCCACAATTTCCTAGAAAAGTCATCAATAAATAACGAGCAGTACAAAGCTCCAAAAATAGATGGTGTCTACATTGAACCATGCAAATCCACATGTACCAAATCCAATGCATTATGAGTTTTATCTTATCAATGTCAAATGAAAGTGAAACATTCTTATCAATTTGACATCATGAACATACATTATGACTATTTTAAATAGAAACCATTCCATTCACCATATTAGTCTGACCTAATGTATGTAAGTGATCATAACTAAGGTGACCATACCTCTTGTGCCATAGTTCACTAGAGTTATCCACCACTAATAGTACATGCTCATTACCTATTTTAGGATCAACCAGCCTATATAGACTCTTAACTCCAATCTTTGTAGTAATGACTTTCTTATCATAGAGACTCCGAACCATGCAATTGTTTCCTTTAAATTCCACATAAAGGTTAGGTTTCATAGTTATTTCACTGATGGAAAGAAGATTTCTATTCATTTCAGGGACAAACCAAACATTTTGAAAAGTGTACATGACATAATTCAATGAAATTTTAACATTTCCATAACCTTTCACATCATGAACCCAACCATCACCTAAGGAAACTATTTCATTGTAACTAGTATCTTCAATAAAATTTACATACCAGTCTTTATGACATGTGTAGTGTTGTGAAACCCTTGAGTCAAAGTACCATGTTATTGACTCCTTTAATTGGTTATGTGATGCCACATATGTAAATTCATGCACTATATTGTGTTCATCTTCTTCAGCCATATTTATAGATTGTGACTGCTTTATCAAATCATGTTGTCACTTAGGATAATATTTCTTGAAATGACCAGGTTTCTTACAATAGTGGCATTTTCACTGTGATTTATTTTGACCACTTTTGAATGCCTCATCACTAGATGAATTACTAACTCTATATTTTCTTCCTTGTCCCTTAAAATTTTATGCAATGAATGCACTCTTCATAAATTTTGATGTTGATGTGGCTAACTATTCCTACCTTCTCTCCTTCTGTAATAGCAATGTGGACAACTTTTCAAAGTCCAAAGTATGCATCTCAGTAATCATGTGAAAGAACTCCACAAATGGCTCAAATGAAGGTGGAAGATTTTGCATAACTAGAGAAATCAAATCTTGCTCATCAATAGGCTTCTGTATAGCCTTAAACTAATCATTGATGTCCTTGATCTACAACAAAAACTTAGTTTCAGAGCCACCTTCTTGCATCTTAGTGTAAAATAATAAATTATTCAAATACAATACCCTACCAGCTTCAAATGCTTGGTATTTAGAAGTAAGACTAATCTATAAAAGTGATGCAATGGTCACATTTCTGACCTCTGAGATTAGATTATTTGCTACTGATAGTTTTAACAACATAAGAGCCTCATGATGATGTTTATCATAGTGATCAGTACTTTTGGTAGGTGTTTACTCTTTATCAATCACTATTTAATCAAGATTTTGATATTCACATATCATCAAAACCTTTTGACTCCATAAACTAAATTTTTTGCCTATTAATTTTTATGAATCATGGCAACAAGAGGTGTTATAAACTAGCCATTTTGACTTAGTTTTTACAAAAAAATGCAAATAATTGAAAAACTATAATGAATTTACACAAAATACCTCCTACCCACTAATTCAAATCACAAATTGGTCAATACCTCTAGTTTTTAGCAAAAAAATCAACATCATTTGGGAGATTTTAAACTTTCCATCTTTAAAAACACTAAAAAATGGACAAAAATAATTAAATTGGGAGATCTAAATATCCAATTTCAAAAATTCCTTCTTTTTCAACATCTGAATACAAAACCCATAAAATTGTGAAATTTTCAACTGGTTTGGCTTTATGGTTATCTCCCAACATAATTAATTATGTTCTTCCAGGCAAAACCTTTGGTAAAAAATTAATTTCTAAAGTTTGAAAAAATAAATTGATTTTTCCAGATTTTAAAAAAATGCACCTTATTTCTAATTGGTTGGAATAAAACTTAGCATAAAATCTTACATCAAATAAATCAACCAATAAAAAATGACCTATGTAAATTGGCCAACCTACAAAACTTCAGATGTAGATTCTAGACAAACTACACAGCCACATTAGATGATGTTAGATCCAATGAGCTCCTCTCAGAAAATAGAAAATTTTAGAGCCCTCACACACCAAAAATAGTGCTCAAATGAAAATATGGTCTCCTCCCCAATCCATATGAAATTAACAACCAAAAACTTCAAATATAGTTTATGGGCAAAATACTTAGCCAAATTCAATTCCATCTACACCTATGGGATTCTCTCAAGAAATAGAATTTTATAGAGCCAAGAAACAACTAAATAGGAAAAAAATTAATTTTCCACACTTTTGGGCTCTATATGGCTTGGTAAAGCAATGATGCATAGAAAAATAATTTCTTTTTCTTCTTTTGCTTTAATCTTACCAGATGGTCTTCACACCAGATACGTGTAAACCTCATGCTTCCTCATTGAACTAGACCTCCTCCTTCATAGTATTCTCTCCCAATTTTTACCCACCCTTGGCTTTGATACCATATTATATTACATAAAGAAATCCCAAAAGAATATGTTCTTTTATTCAACACAAAGATAGCCTAATATATAGGAAAGAAACAAGCACCTAAAAATATGGAGGTAGGTGAAATAAAGATTTGATAGGAATAAAAAAATAGAAAACCCATGCAATAATAAAACAATATTGGTTATAACAATATAACCAAACACATAAAAACTTTATTATTCTAATAAATAAAACAAGAAAACTTTTTAAATTTGTATGAAGTACTCTGAGAGAAACTTCCATATGCCTGGTAAAAGTTTTCAATTGTGACACCATTTAGAATAATCCATGATTACCTATCTTCATCCTAAAGACTTAAAAACATAGAAATACCCCTAATCTATAAACTAGTCCCAAAGTGTTAAGATTTTAATTTTTCCCTTTTCCACAAGTCATAAGCTCAATTGGTTTGGATTTTAACATGGTTATAGTTAGAGCACAATTATGATCATTATAAAAATCAAAGAACTAATCTAAGAAAGCAAGAAACTAAACTAAAAAAGTACTAAAATTTAATCTAGAAAGTAGGAAATCTAATCTATGAAAAAAATATTGAAAGTAGGAAATATTAATCTAGAAAGAAGGAAACTAGTCTATGAAAGCAAGAAATCTAATCTATAAAAGTAAGGAACTATTCTAAGAATGTATAAAATCTAATCTAATCCTATAGATACATTCATATATCCCATATTATTTGGCAACATCAGTAGATAATACAACCCTAAATTAGTGCTTTAGGAACTATCCATTAATTGGATATGTAAGCTCACTACTTTGAATGTCCTTCAAACAAAATGTGGTATTGCCCATGATCTGTGAAATCTAGTATGGTCCAATCCATAATGGGGAAAACTTGTCATGTTGTCCTTTGTTCTCATGGGATTTATCTCAAAGTAGCACTAGATCTAAAATCTTAAATGCTTTAACTTTTTCTCTCTTATCAAACCACCTCTTAACCACATCCTAGTGATTGTCAAATGTTTGTAAGGCCTCAATCCTTGAATATTCTATTTTGATTATGTATAATAATCTTGATTCTACTTTATCACTTGGTTCCATGTACTCTTACATAAAATGATAATTGGGTAACTTCAACATAATTGGGAACACAAGCTTGTGTCCATACACTAGTAGGTAGGGTGAAGCTTTAAGGGATTATTTATGTCTAGTCTAGTCTTCCCAAAGAGAATACTTAAATAAATTGTGCCAGTCCCTAGGCTTATTTGTAACTAATTTCTTAATTGCATTGATTAGATTCTTTTCATTGATTATGACAATCTATTTACCTAAGGGTAATGTTTAGAAGCTAACTTTATAATGATCTATTTGTTTTGTGCCCACTTAGTAAATTCTACTGATATGAAATCTATTCCATTATCATAAAGTAGAGAAATAAGTGTGCCAAATCTGGTTGTTATGTGTTCCTCCAAAAATTAAATCACATCTTGTGCTTTGTAATTCTTTATGGCTATGTCTTTGGTCCATCTAGTGTAATAATCTATAGTAGTAAGTAAAAAATTATGGTCTATTGAGGAATTTGGGTTGATGACACTAATTAAGTCTAAACCCCACTGGGAAAATGGCCTTCTTTCAAAAACATGCTATAAAGGCATTACTACATGTACTTCTCTTTTGTCTAGAGCTTGTCATTCATGGCATGTTCTCATGTGAGTGTGAGCATCTTTGAAAAATATTGGCCAGTAGTATCCCATTCTTAATATCTTATGGGATGTGGTATTCCTAGAAGGATGACTCCTACCTATCTTCTGATGCAAGTTCTCTAATAATTCTTTATCTTCCTCTAAAAATACACATCTATGATAAATACCTTGATAATTTTTTTTATAAAGGACTCACTTCTTAATCATGTAATGAGCAGATTTGAGCCTGAAATCTCTTCTTCTCTCTCTATTGATCTCAAGGGAACAAGTTCGTATAAGTAAATATTGTATTATATTAATATACCATTCTCCTTTAGATACTTGAGCTTCACATACCTATTCAACTATGATGCACATATCTGGTTCAGTCATTAGTTGAACAATGCCTTGCCCTTAAATGATCTTTGTATGTTTGATCTCTATGCCAAATTCTTTTAACTTGGCCATCCACTTGCCTCATCATTCTCCTTATTAGTTCTATGATAGGGAAAGCTTGACATCAAGATAGAGTATGATGGTAATGAATTTATTCCTCAAGATGTAGTGGCAAGACTTTTTTACTACCTTGATAAGGGAAAAAATTTGTTTATCAATCATAGAGTACCTATATTCTTGCATCTTTCAGATTCATGCTTCTAAACATGATTAGATGCTCGATCTCATCCTTCTTCTATGTGATTAAAACAACAATCATATGATCTAAACTAAATGAATATAGGTAGAAATATTTATTAAAATTTGGATTGATCAACATGGGAGCCTATGATATTACATTTTTAATGTCTTAAAAGGACTTTTGGGCTTCAACTATCCATTCTATTTTGGCATCTTACTTGAGCATGGAATTCAAAGGTCTGATGATATCTTTGGTGGCTAAATTTTTGAAATTGTTTTTTTTTTGGATCAATGGTAATCCCATCCTTGGTGATGATGTGCCCCAAAATCTTATCCTCAATCACTTCAGATATGCTCTTTTTTGGGTCAATGAAATATCAAACCTTCTACATCTTTTGAATATGGAATGTAGGTGACTTATGTGGTCCTTTTGATTCTTTGAAAATATCATAAGATCATCCATATAGACGAATATGAATTTTAATGTCATTACATTAAAATCATGATCCATGGCACACTGAAAGGTCACTCATACATTTATTAGGTTGAATGTCATCTTTTTATATGCATAAGTTCCCCACTTCGTAGTGAACATAGTCTTCATTCTATCCTCTGATTACATTAGTTCCTGATTATAGCCTGAAAATCCATCTAGGAAGGATGCCATTTTAGAACCACTTACTATCTATATCACTTCATCTAGAGAAGGTAGAGGATAATTATCTTTTTAGAATCCTTGTTTAGATTTTTGAAGTCCACACATAATCTAATCTCATCGTTCTTTCTTATTGGGACCGAATTGGCCACCCAGGTAGAATGTCACACTGGGAAGATGATTTTTGCATTTAAAAGCTTCTCCACTTCTCTTTGAATGAGAGGATATAGAATAAGATTGACTAGTCTTTGCCTTTATCTAAATGGTTTTAATATGGCTTCAAGGAAATCATGTGAGTGATGACTTAAGGGTCTAAAATTTTAGATCTTCATAAGTCTAAGAAATGATGTCCCTATATTGAGTGATTAAATCCTTCACTTACTACCTCTCTTTTAGAGTGTAACTAAGACTGATATTCATGTAATGTGGACTATGGTCATCTCTTAAATTTTCCTTTTTGAAGTCTGATTCATTGAATTTTGGCTATCTTAGATGTTGTGCCTAAGTATTATGTCAAATGGTCTCTCTAAGGAGATCAATCCAATTAGAATTTGATTCTTTTTTAGATGAATAACATCCTCTTCGTCTGATTCCTATTGATAGAGGTGATTAACATCCTTGTCATCGATGATTTGGGATTTGAATTCCCCTAAATTAATTAGAAAATGAATAATCTATTGGTCATCATCAAAGACCTAGAAATTTTCTTTGTTATCTGGAATAGAGGGGAATGGTACCAATTAAATGGAAAACTTATTTACCTTAGATTCTTATAGTAGCTCCAAATTATTAGTAATAATAGCCGATGAATCAATAGTTTTATTTTACTCTCTAAAAAGTGATGCTATGTTGAAACATTCAAATCTTTTAATTAGGTCTCATGTTCTATGCTTGTATCTCTTCAAATAAAACATCTTGTATTGGTACTTATTTTTGACTTGATTGACCACCAGCTCTGAGTTTCCAAATACTAATATTTGCTTGAAATTATTCTTGAGTAAAAACTATAGTCCTAGAATTAGAGACTCATACTCAACTCTATTGTTAGTACATGGAAATTGCAACTTGTATGCCACTAATTTTTTTTTACCTTATGGATTAGTCATTTTGATTCCCATGCCTGATCTTTGCTTGGATCTAACATCATCAAAGTGTAGAGTCCATATATGATTGGAGCCTTTAGGTTCTAGCTTATATACTTGATTTTGCAAAGTAAAAGTATAAATACCAAGGATGGGAGATTCATGCTTTACCTATTCATTTTTGACATTGTACACTGTAATGGGATATTTCATCCTTGACTCTCTGTCAATTCTAATTTGATTCACAACTCCTCTCCATGGTAGCCATATATTAGAAAAGTATAAAGAGAGATATATATTAAGAATTTTTGACCAATGGCTACTCAACAATAGACCATAGCCTTCAGGTATACCCACCACAAGAATATCGATGGTCATTTGGACTCTTATCTCAAATGCTACTTGAATGCACACATTGTTCAATTCTCCAACTACCAGGACCACTATCTTATCTAATTGTGAAATTATCCACTTTGAGGGCCTTGACATCAAACTAAGATTTTGACATATGGATGTAAGCATGACAGTTGTAGATGTTCTAGAATCAACTAAATAGTTATGAGTGTTCTTATAAAATGCCTAGATAGTTAGCAAAAAGGGTAGAACTTCTAGATTGCTCTTTTAGATGAAATTAGTTTTAGATGTTTTTTATTTGCCTATGGATGCCTTCAATTTTTCCATAGGCACTTTTCTAGTCATGGACTTATAGAGTAGCTCCTTTTGTTTAGTGATCTGTGTTAACTCATGAAGAGTTATATTTGCCTTGATCTTATTCATATCCTCAACAATGATATATCATCCTTTACTTGATTCTTCCTTACTCTACTATTGATCATTACCCCTTGGAAGGGCTAGATTATTGTTTGATTTAGGATTAGGAGGAATCTCCATGGTATTTAGAGGAGTTGATGTTGTGAGTGGTTGCTTATTCCTCATATTGTATGCACGTCTCTATAACTATTGGAAAGTATGAACTTCATCCATGTTGTCCTCTAGTTCATTGTCATCTTCACCTAAAAAAGGAAACTCATGAGTTAATAAGAACATGGTAGTGCTACAAAATCCAAGATCTAGATGATGCTAAGGTGGATTATGCATCTAATCTTGTCTAACCACCTCTCTCTAAAAGATTTCAAATGATATACAAAATTCAACACAGTTGAGCTTGTCATGATCAAAAGTATTATGAATTCTACACTAGTTGGGAAGAGCCATCTCTACTATGTTGATCTTTAGAAGTTTTTTAGGATATTTAGGCCTATTTAATGGTCTATTGTATATCTAGAATCTAGTATTATGATTTTTAGTTGGGCCATTTGCATTGCCCATCTTCCTTTGCATATTTAGGAAATCATTGCTTAACTTTTGAACCATATGAATATAATCCAATTCTACCTTTATGGAATCCATACCTTTTAAAATAACATCTAGGAGTGTAACTACTTGTTGGTTCTACTGATAACTGTTACCCTTTGCATGATTGTTCATGTAGCCAAAATTTGGCTAGGTTATCTTCATCAACAGAGGTAGTGTGTGTAATTAGTTCTGATTGAATTTCAAAACATTCTACTTTGCATGTGGAACTAGATTTAGTGCTAGAAAATTATTGTTGACATTAGGCACTCCAGTAAGGATTGAGCTAACTATCTATGGTTATATCCTCTTTGAAAGCTAA
The DNA here is from genome assembly GCA_037957365.1 of Torreya grandis. Classification (NCBI taxonomy): domain Eukaryota; kingdom Viridiplantae; phylum Streptophyta; class Pinopsida; order Cupressales; family Taxaceae; genus Torreya; species Torreya grandis. The sequence continues at coordinate 1,995,105 of JARHVA010000655.1, read as the reverse complement.
TGCCAAAGTATTAGCCATAATTTCTCTTCTTAATTACATGATAGTGATAGGGTCCAAAGTAGTCTTTTTACATTTCTAATTCTAATGCTACCTCTAGTTTATATCTTGGGGTTAACCAATTGTAAATATTCTACTTTCTTGCATTAAAAGCATGGATGGGATCATTAGGTTCTCTTTTCATGTTGGTGAAGTGTTGGTATACCGAGGTAGGATTGGTGACCTATCCAAACTGCACAAGAAAAGTTGTTTGACATTCATACCAAGAAGTGATGGAATTTTTGTTAGATTTAAATACTAATAATAAGTAGCATCTATTAAATTAAAAGGGAATAATCTACATGCAACATCTTCATCTATAATATTCATTAATCTTAGAGTAGATTTAAATGATTTGATATGTTCCTCTGTTGTCCTTGCTCTTAAAAGAGAAAAGGATGGCAAGTACTTTTTGGGATTTTGAGGCAAATCATGCATGTTTCCTGGGATGGCAATAGTATATCCAAATAACTAGGGTTATTACTAAGTTATTGGTTGATTAATAGGTAAATAGTTCCTTACAAGTAAGGGGTTCCCTACTAGAGGGGGATTTTTCTAAAATGGGGATGTTGGCACAATTCTAGGTTTCCTATGATTTTTCAAGGGTGAGAGACAAACTATCTTGGGAATTAGATCTGGTCACTTTAGTGGGTGACTCCAATGTAACTCTATGCAAAGGATAAGTAATACTATTAGGATTATAACCCTCCTAGTGTCAGATAACTATTGGTGTGGTTTTTATGCACATCACAACCATAACGAGGTAGCCTCTAATATTTTAGGATCTCAATGGAGGTAAAATCCACTCCAAGTCATGAGTTGTAGGTATACAATTTATTTCAACCTATTGATGGAATAGTGGGTAGGGCATGCAGGTCGCTGACAAGGTTTTTGGATGGAGGTGTGGTTCCTAAAGGATTGTGGAACTCTATTTGAATTGGATGGGTGATTGGATTCTAATCTAAAGTGGGAAAGTATCAAAACAAACTCAAAAAGTAGTGAAGGGTAAGGTAGAAAGCTTTTATGGTTTTTAGGAACTACTCCCCTAGATACTTTTTAAAAGTACAAGTGCTTTCAAAACCTATGCCTTTTGTTAGTATCAATTTCACACACATAGACATACATGGATAAGAATTCTAAGGAGATAAAGATATAGGAAATCCACAAGCCTTAGAAAAAGGTTACTTCTTTTAGGTTAGTTGTTACACACCTTTAATTAGGAGATTATAGATTAGACTAGTGAAGTATTTGAGGTAGCTATTGTACACACATATAAAACTGCACCTAAGAAAGAACTCATGCACAATCAAAATTATGAATCAATTTGAAATTGACTATCTTAACTAATATTTTTACCAATTTTTCAATAACTATTATACACCTACAAACTAGTACATTAATTAAAATAATCAAGAATATATTCCCAGCTTCTACACACTAAAGATTATTGAAATATACAACCAAAGAAAGAAATAACTAATTACAAAAAAATTGGAAATAAAATATATAAACACATTCATTGATGATCAAAATTGATGCTATTCCTATATTCAAAAAGTCTCTAACCAAAATCCAATTGGATTATAATTATTTATATAGAGTTGGGGAAGGGGTTACCTCATCCTCTAAGTTCATACAAGGTCATTACATGTGATATTTGGAACATGTATTTTTAACTGTGGTCTAAAATTGTATAAGAATCTACTTACAATTATTAATTTAAATTAGCCTTTAACAAAACTATGCAACATGTGCATGTTTAAAAAGATAGAGGTATTTTTTTTATAATTATACATTGAACTATATGCGAACTTAAAATATATGCAATGTTTACCAAAACTATATATGCCTCTTTTTATAGGTTATGAGAACAACTTATTGATATTTCATATTAGCTACCTTCAAATAGAATTCAGACATACACCACTTTCCAATGCTTTTTGGAACCATTAGAACTAATATTAGCCATAACTAATATAAACTATGAATTGCATGTTTACTCATGCCTTTATATAATCTGGGTCTTCACTTTATATTCATCATTTAGATTAAGACATGCATGTTCATTGTTTAGTTTAAATATGATACCTAATGCTTATCAATAAATATAACATGGTTCAAATATCTTCATGTTCTATCTATTTCTAGATTTTAAAATGTGACACATGCCAACACCTAATTGAGTCCAAGATATTTGAAAATTCCATATTGATCTTACACTATGGATCCTTATATACTAGTTTAACATGGTTCATTAGATCTATGTACTGGGTTCCCTGCTTCTTCTCATAGATTGTTGGATCTATGCACTGGGATTTTGTGATGGTGATACTTGTCACTCTCATGGAGCTTTGACATTTCAAATCACTCTCATGTCATTTGATCAAATGGGTCTAAGTGGATGTGCGCTATAGGATCTTGATTTAAATCCAAAATGGGTAATTTATGAGGTTAAATTTGATGTTCATGTGACCATTAATAACATCCTTATGAATGATCAATGATGTCTGCATGACTGTCAAATTTAATTCCATAAATTTGTCATTATTGAGGTTAAATTTGACATTCATGCGACTATTAATTGACATCTTTATGACCATCGAATGATGTCTGCATGACTGCCAAATTTAATATTGTAAGTTTAACATGTTTTATTTCCTTGAGACTCCCTACTCTTGAAAGTATAAATGAAAATAAGACATAACATAATGCTTTTGGAAAATATGTAAAAGGGACCCTACATGAATATTTTGCCTAAGGTTTTAATATCAATGAAATATGATTTGGGCCTGGGCTAAAATATTAAATTAAGCTCAAAACATAATGAAATGCTCTCTAAGAAAAAGGTGTCACTTGGAAGTCTAGTATTTGTTTTGGGGTAATTATTATGGGAGGATTGTCATAGGCTTTTATTTATGGGACTTGTTTTGGAAAAAATGTCTAAAACAATTCTCTTGAAGGGTCATTTTCATCAAACAAAATATCTAAAGGAATTGGCTGAAGAACAAAAGTCTTGAAGGATAAGACTCAGAGGAAAAATGGCCTAGGACAAAGTCCCGAAGGGTAAGTGGCTACTTCAAAAATCCTAAAGGGTATTTTTAAAAACGTCCAAAGGGTCAATTAAAAAAGTCTAAAGGGCATGTGTCCTTCGGGGGAATTGTTTTAAGGATTTTATATTGGACAAAATGTCCAAAACAAAAAGTCTGAAGGAAATGGTTTGGGGAAAAAGTGTAGGACAAAAGTCTCGAAGGGCATATTCAAAAGGGCCTAAGGGTCTACTTTGTGGAAAAAATTCCCAAAGGGTCTATTTCATATGGTATATTTCGATGGGAAAGGGCCCTTACAAAATTCCCAAAGGGTAACCACAAAAGTCTTGAAGGGCATGTTCAGAAACTTTGAAGGAATATGTGTCCTTGAAAAAATGTCTGAAGGGTAAGTCAAAGGTAAAGGGTGACTTTAAAGTCCCAAAAGAATTCCATCAGGGGAATTATTTTGGACAAAATGTCTATAACAATTCTCCTAAATACCTAATTCTCTTAGATAAAATATCTGAAGGAATATTTATCTTAGATAAAGTGTCTCAAACAAAATGTCCAAAGGAAAGGTTCAAAAAGGCAAAGATGTGAGATAAAAGTGCTAAAGGATAGGTGTGGAAGGGATGAAGTAAATTAAAAAAGTACCAAAGGAATTTTTTTAGGCAAAATGGTCGTAATAAAAAGGCTGAAGGACACATTGCACAAAGCCTTAATGGTAGGTTGGCAAGGCAAGAAGGGAATTTAAAAAGTTTTGAAGGGTAATTTCAAAATGTTAAAGGATACTTTCTATCTGGAAATAATTCAAAGGGTCTACTTCATAGGGAATTCATCTATGACAAAATTCCTAAAGGATCTACTTCATAAAGTCCTATAGGGTAATCTCAAAAAGGTCGAAGGGTAAGTTGTACAAAGCCTAAAGGCTAAGTTCATTTCCTTGGGGAAAATGTTTTGACAAAATCATTGCAGGAAAAATAATGAAAAGAGAAAATTGTGTCAGACAAAATGTTTACATTAGTAGAATTGAAGACCAATTGATGCAAAACAAAACATAAATCCTAACAAAAATTCTTGAAGAAGGTTAGCCCATGAAAACATAATTCCACAATAATTAGCTCAAAGTAACAATCATAATAGAAAAAAAAGATTTAGTCTATGAAAGAATAATATCAATGCCATCTTTCCAAAGTATAAGAGGCCAAATCATGATCTTTTTTCCAAAAATTACATAAACATATAGAAGAGGGGGCTCAAAATCAAGATAATAATCTAAAAGAGGTGGTTTCCCATTTCCTTATGGGAAAAATGGGGTGTGTTAGGTATAACATATTTTTTTTATCTCTATGATTGATATGGAAATAAATAAAATAGGGAAATTTTTCTCACTTGAGTGCTTGATATAATGCTTTTGGTAAGTTACTTGGGCATTTGTAAGGTCTTTTCTAGGTGGTGAATGAATGAGGGTTGATAGTGTATTTATACCAATCTCTTTGGAGAATATCTCACATTAAAGAACTTAGTCCAACTATAAGAATAAGTTTTCTTTGAAAATTAGATGAATTTAGGGAACTAGATACTTTCATTGGGATAAGACACTTGCATTAATGTAGGCATCTGACTAGGATGCAAGTATTTGATAAGTTAAAAAATAAAGATAAGTCCATAACTTTCACATATGGAAGGTAAGTAGGTTTATAACATTTTGGGCAATATAAAACATCTGATGCATCAAAATAAAATTGGTTGGACTAAGAGATAAGTAATTAGGCACATATAAATAATATATGTGAGATTTTTATAAGTAGGAAAAGGTCTAGAAGATGAAGGTGTATGTAATGAATTAGCATGGATCTACCACTTGTCATATTTACTATATTTTAAGCTTGAAGAAGGTAATCTTACCAAAACAATTCAGTGCATAGCTATTTATATTAGGACATGATCATTTTGGATCCATTGAACCTAAGGGATATCTCATCACACAACACCAAAAGAGAGGGTTCTAAAGCCTCTAGGAAAATAACATTATGCAATAACCATAGATAGGTATACAATACATATAAGATATATAATTTAGTGCTCACTAAATCTTGTGGCATAAAGGGGGATAGTTAAAAATAAATAAAATAAAATATGCAAAGAGAAATCTACTCAAGTTAATGTAGAGATAAACTAAGCAAGGGGTACTAAATTCAAGCTATAACTTTGTCCAATATATAATCTACAAAATGAAAGAGTAAAAGTTAGGAATACTTACCTTGAATTGAACTTTTCATGCCTCAATCCCTCCCTTGGTCAATGGTGATTTGTAAGAGGTTGTTGTGGCTTTGTAAGGATAACACTATAGAAATAAACTCTAGGTTAAAAGACTCCTACTTTTCATCCAAGACTTTCCCACAAGACAAGATGCTTTCCCTCCAAGAAAAATAGAATAAAATAGAATAATCAATGACTCCTTAAGTGTAAAAATAGAATAATTATGAGATGTAGCAATGAGAAAATGAATATTCTTATATTTTAGATTGAAGTGAAGGGGGTATTTATATCCAAGGATTGACACTAAATCTCATAGAAATTTAGCTGATAAGTTCAACTAGATCGATCTTGTTAGGAAGGAAAGATAACCATTAGGTCTCAAATTAGGTCAGTTGGGCTGACATAAGTTTGTAATGTGAATTCAATCTCTAATAAGATTGACTTGGCTAGCATAGTAGGAAAATGAATAAAAGGGGTGTATGCTTAGTCAAGAGATATTTAGGAAAGTGAATTTCATAGAGGAGTGTATAAGTGGGTTTTAATTTCTTAAGGAGTTGGATATAATTAATTTATTGTGGTTGTAAGTAATTTTATAGGAACCAAAAATCATGCAAAGTACTAAAGGTCTACCCACCCCTTTCTTGGTGAACCCTTTAAGGTGCACACTCAGAATGATTAATACTTGATAGGATCTTTTAAGAAATAAAGTTTTAGTAAATGATAATTTTTAAAAATATTGTGTATATATATGTTACACTCAAAGCTCATCATGTGTCACACAGTTGTAACATGGGATGGTGCTTCAATAAATAACATAGAAACACACATAAATTGTAGTAAAAAGTGGAAACATAAATGAAAGTAAAAAATTCAAAAATTCATACCTTCACTTAGTTTATTGTTGTAGTATTTAATTTTTAGTGACACAAATGGAAGAGGCATCTAATGTATGAAAATTATGCAGACCTAAAAAATAGTCTAAAAATTTGAATTTTTTACAAAAATATGGGTTAAGCATAGAAACATTCTCTATGTCTATAACTTTTTATGGTTTGAAAGAATATATTTTAGAAACATAGATAAGATAAAAGCATGTATTTTTTTGGTAGATAACTAGTAACTAAAGTTTTTTTTAATTTTAAATATAAATAAGATTTTAATTATTCATTTACAAATTTAGTATTTTTTAAAACTAAAGCTTTGTGTGACCTAGACAAGTGACAAGATAGAGCATGGCATAGAGGTAAGGAGCACGAGAAAAAGAACACATAGAATATACTGATAACATGATTTAGGTATGGAATATATTGAAATATAATTTTTTATCACTTTTATTAGAAAAATTAGGTAGATTTGAAAAATTAGATATTAGGAAAAATCCATCTAGTAGAATTTATCCTAGGATAGATTAATAGTTAAGACAGACAGTGGGTAGTGGTCAAATAAGGTCATTAATGCTTATGGAATGAATGAAAAATGTGTGAAAATAACCATATTAAGTGAATGAGATTGGCCAAGTTGATTTAGTTATAAATTATTAGATTAGTAATAGTTGTTGATTACATAGTATCAGGTTGACATAGTTAGTTAGTATCTAGTTGACTATGTGTATAGGGGATAATCTAGTTTGACAATGTACAGGTGGTTGATCACATACATCCTAGACAATTTAATAATGTGTTGAGGTGGTAAATGTATTTTTAATAAATGATCAACTTCTTATGGAGTAGCTGATGTAATTGGGTTATATAGCTGACTATGTAGTGAGTGGACAATGTAGTTATATTAGGTGGTTGACTTCATATAAAGTGGATGATTTAGTTTAAACTTAATAGTGGTTGATGTATTTATAAACATGGCCAACATAGTAGCAAATTTATTTCTAGTCGACATAGTTATTTATGTGGCTAATGTAGTATAAAATATTAAGAAAATAATAGAATTGGTTAATGAAGTAGTCAATTTTAATGTAAATGCACATATTATTAATTTATGTAATTTAATTTGATGATTATCTGATATCAAGGGAAAATAAATTCTTAGTCATTTGATATTTTATAGAGATAATGGAGACTTTAGTAGTTGGTAGATGTAGTTTGGCTACTAGATTTGTTGGATATATTGATAGTTGATGATCACGCATGATTGATGACATTGGTATTTGTAGGTATTATTTAGATGCACCATATTCCTTTGAGTGATGACTTAGTATTAATTTTTTTAGGGACATGGGAGCAACTAATCAAAACTTTTAGGTGGGTGGTGTATAAGGATAACATTAAGGTGGGCATCGCCCTAAAGGATGTCCATGTGAGCATAAGAATTAATATTGTGGGTACTCCTATTATTTTTTATACCCTTGAGTTGGATCCTAAGAGATGAACCTTATCCTTATGGGCAACTAGTTTAGAGAGATAATTTGATGGGTTTAAAGTATATTTGTTTGATGTTTATGAATCATCCATTCTAGATATCCAAAAGCTATTAGTGGCCTTGTGATAGCTCATGTGATCTATCACAAGTCAAATGGGAAGGTTCCACTATATGTGGTTGCCTTGTGTCATTTGATATTAGAACAAGGCATTATATATGACTTGGGGTTAGTTATCTAGATGTAGTTGTTTCATGATATGTATATCATTCTTTCATGAGGGTAGACAAATATGGACCCTATTATTTTGTTGAGTAGCTATATTTATGAAATATTTCCTATGTATCATCCTATAGGGTTCACCCATATGATAAATTATAGTTTACCTCATGTTTTGAGATGGATACAAGACCATGTGATATGGCTTGTACCTTATGCCCTAGCATTGTAGACTATTAATTAAGGAGATATTGTGTGGCAACTTGATGCATGTATTGTATTTATTTAGCCTTCTTATCAAATTATGTTTTAGGTTCTAGGCCATGCTTGTATCACTAGTCATTACATGGTGGGTAGAGCTAGATCCTATTACATGCTTACCTATTTAGTTGGTTTTTCTACCTCTAATAACACCTATAGTAGTTCCTAGATATTGGTTATAACATTATAGGGAGCATAGGGGTAGTGGAGGTGTAGGAGTGCCTTTAGATGTGTTTATTATTTTCCATGTTAGTTGATACCTTAGGTGGGATGATGATGATGGTAATAGTGATAAGTGAGAGTGGTGGAGGAGGAGGTGGAGATGTCTATGGAGGAAGAGGTTAAGGTGGTGATTATTTCACCATAATAGGATTTATAATTGACACCATGAGTACCATGATGAAGTAAACATAGGCAATTGTAAATGTAGGTGGAGGTGTAAGGGGAGGATGATCCATAGGTAGAGGTAATCGAGCATGGATATCCCATGGCACAAAATATAGAGAATTGGTCCATAGAGTGATAGATTCATATTAGACTATGACATGCTCATGTTATCCCACCTAGTTTTACAACACCTCATATATATGCCTCGATGGAGGTACTTGATAGGCACTAATGGAGAGATAGTTGTTAGTGGTTAATTTATCTTTTGATATGTAGTTAGTGTTTCTTATGTTATGGATAAATAGATATCTATTTTTTTGATAAATGATTTTGGGATATGTGTGTTTGTGTGTGTATGAGAGAGAGAGATAGATAATCTACATCTAGTTTATGTTTTATAAATACTTATGAAGCAGAGTTCATATGGTTTACAATAGTGTATGAGGTACACCATGATATTTGGATGATGTGTTATTACATCATGATATGAATAAGATGATTGATCCTATTTTACCCTCTTCCCCAACTTATTATAGCTAGGTTTGATTAGTTATTGAGGCATATTGAGAGCTACATAGATGAGGAGAGATAACATAGGTAGATTTACCACTAGGAGTGGAATATAGAGAGTTGTGAGCATCGTAGACACTAGCCTAAGAGTGGGATACTCACTGGGATACATATAGAGAGTTGGCACATGTATTGATCCAAAAATTAGAAGCTTTGGTTGATAAATATTTAAAGAATAAAAAAATAACATAGTAGCAATGAATTCTCTGAGAAGAGATGTATTATTACTCAAGATTTCAATACAACTATATGCTTATTTTTGGGAAGAGATGTCTGATTTTCCATTTTAGGTTACATCTTCATTTATACCTATTTAGAAAGTATGGGGAGGATGTGGAAGGTCACCAATATCAAGGGAGATTAAGTGGTTCAAATTCCATTCTTTAAAACAATATAGAACTTGAGGAATTACTATTTTTAGAAACTTACTACTTTTAGACTGCACTACTAAAATTGAAATTTAGGTCACTTCCATTGGATTTTATGGGGAAAAACTTCATTAATAAAAGTTACATGCCATATCATTGTGTTTTCCTCATTCTTGACTTTCCAACAGTTCAAATGGTGAGTCAATCGGAGCTACGGTGTAAAAGTTATGGCTCCTGGAAGTTCCATCATCAATTGGGGTGGAACTGTCACCCAAATTGTCGCCTAAATTACTGCCCAGATCATTCCTCCATCCTTGAAAATCATTGGTCCCCATTGAATCAACGTTCCTCATCAAGTGTGTTAGTTGTGTCTTGATTTGATTCTCTATGAGCCACTCACCTTGGTGGCTAAGCTGTCCCCTTTTGACCACTCGATAAAGCGAAATAGAGTGTTCTCTTGTTGTCTTCATCTAGGTGTCCAAAATATGATCCTCCTTCACTGGAGAAAAAAAATCTATGGATCAAGATTATAATTGTTGAGTTTCTCTACTATGACTAAAGTGTCTAATAGAGGTGGATGATATGTTTTGAGGAGCTCCATATTGAATATTTGATGTAAACCAAGGTAGGCTGGTAGGTTCAACTCAAAAGCATTTTTCCAACTTTTCTGGTGATGGTGTAGGGACCATATCACAAAGGTTGAATTTTTATATGTGGGCCTGCAAGTCATTCCTTCTAAATCTACAACAAAACCTTATCACCCACAACAAAATGGTGTGTAATCTGATGTTTGTCATGGCATTTCTTATACTTCTGATTCATCTTCTCTAGGATGTCATGAACTTGTTGCTGGATGTGTTGCATTTGTTCAATGAAATTTGTTGCTTTTGATACCTTAGATCTTCCATGAGGTGTGTATTCCATGGTGTAAAATGGAACAACTATATCAATTGGCTCCATGGGTTGGAACCCGAAGCATACTTGGAATGGACTATGCTTGGTCAAGCTGTACAGGGCCTAATTATATCCATGTTGTATGAAAAGAAGCCCCTCATCCCATGTTATGGATGTTTAGAGTGACACATTTGAATCATGTGAAAAATCAAGTAGTTCACCACCTCTATCTAACCATAAGTCTATGGATGGAAAGCTATGGACTTCATCAACTTGGTATCCATCATCTTCCGTAGAGTGGACCAGAAGATGCTCAGGAACCTGCTATCTCGATCTAAGACAATGGACTTGGGGAGACCACAATGGAGCCATACATGACTAAAATATAGTTGAGTATTTTATTTAGTAGATATATTTTTCTTACAAGTAATCATGATAGCCATTTTTGAAAACTGATCAACTACCACAAAAATATAGTCCTTACCATGTTTTGAAGTGGGCAAACTTGAGAGAAAATCCATTGAGATAGATTCCCAAGGCCTGGTTGGTTCTAGCAATGGCATGTACAATCATTGCTTCTTATTTTTTGGTTTGGCTATCATACATGGGGTGAAATATTTGAGATATATTTCCATATCCTTTCACATATGGGGTTAGTATAAGTATTATTGAAGAACTGCCAATGTCTTCTCTATACCAAAGTGTCCAGTTATCTTATTGAAATGTGCTTCCCATATCATCTTCTATTGCTCTGCAACTGGAACACAGATGTGCCCCATATGATAGAGGAAATTATCTTGAAAATATAAATTAGAAACATGTTTACCTTTTTTAATCACCTAATATGTATCAGCAAAGGTAGGATCTGCTTCATACAGAGTACCCCAAGTGGTAGTCTCATGTCCACACAAGTCAAGAACTATTGTGAGTGTAGTAATTGGTGGATGGCTCAGACAATATGTAGCTATATTTGAGCTCCCCTTTTTGTGTTTGATTATTAGATGGAATTATTGAAGATATGTGTCCCACTTTTGGTGCCTCTCATTTCATAGTTTGCTCTATGTCTGGATGAATTCCAATGGTCTATAGTCAGTGTGGATGACCGTCTCTTTTCCCAAAATGTAGTGTTTCCATTATTTGCAAGCTTGTATAATAGCATAAAGCTCCTTATAATATTTTAGACATTTCTTAACTATCTCAGTGAAAGTTTCACTATGATATGCAATAAGATGGCCATGTTGCATGATGACAACTCCCATGGCATATTCAGATGCATCTATCATCAACTCAAAAGGTTGATGCAAATCTGGCAAGGCAAGAATAAGGGTTGAACAAAGTCTATTATTCAAATTCTCAAATGCCCTTTTTTGTATTTCACCCCACTAAAATGTAACTTTAGCTCCTCTTTTAGTCACTTGGGTTAGTGACCAAGCAACATGTGAAAATCCAAGAACAAACCTATGATAGAAATTTGCAAGACCCAAGAAGCTACAAATTTCTGTGAGGTCCCATGGTGTGGGCCATTCTCAAATAACCCAAATGTTTTTTGGATCAACATGGACCCCTTTCTCATTCAAATATACCTAAGGTACTGAATTGTTGTCATCTTGAATGTGCATTTGTCAAGATTTGCATACAACTTGTGCTCCTGAAGAGTTTGAAGCACCTTACAAACATGTTGCAAATGTTCCTCCCATGTTCTAATATAGATGAGTATGTCATCCAAGTATAAAACCACAAATGAGTTGGTGAAGGGTCGTAGGATGTCATCTATCATCCTCATGAAGATTACATGTGTGTTAGTTAAGCCAAAAGGCATAACCAACCATTCAAAGAGACCCTCTTTAGATTTGAATGCAGTCTTCCAGACATCAATGGGATTGATGGGAATTTGGTGATAGCTAGATTTGAGATCAATTTTGGTGAAGAACTTCTCACCATAGAGTTGGTCCAGCAGGTCATCAATCTTGGGGAGAGGGTAGCGATTCTTCATAGTGATTTTATTCAGGGCTTGGTAGTCAATGCAAAGCCTCCATGTTCCATCTTTCTTTGGTGCCAAGATAATTAGGCTGCCACATGGTGAAGATCTTGGCCTAATTTGACCCTTTTGGATTAATTCCTAAATTTATCTTTTTATCTCATCATTCTCCAAAATTAATCTGTGATACACAGGACTGTTAGGCAAAGGTGATCTTGGGATCAAATCGATAGAATGTTTTACCTAGAAATGTAGTGGAACTCTTGTGGGTGACTTGAATAAGTCATTATATTCTCTTGTGATTCATCCTATCTACTTTTATTGTTGTGTTGATTATGTAGTCAAGACTACAACATCAGCCTTCTTGGGTTTCTGTGGTTTGACCACCATGAGAATAAATTGCTTTGTCTTCTCCACTAATCTCTTACATTTCTTAGCACTGATCAGGGAGACATATGTGGGAGGCGGTACCTCTAGTACCCTGTAGTGCTATGTTCCAAGAGTGAGGGTAATTCTTTGGGTTTGTAATTCATAGATGCCATGTCATTCATACATGAACGGCTGACCAAGAAGTACATCACAAACATCTAGATTGACCACATCACACAAGACTTCAGCTTGGAAAGGTTTTATTGCATATGAAAGAAGACACTGATGGGTGACACGGATGTCTCTCCCTGGGCTCAACCATCCAATACTGTATGGCTTTGGATGAGGCTTCATGGATAGATTTAGAATTTTCACAAATTTAGTAGAGATTAAATTATTTTGACTCCCACTATCAAGAATGAAATGCAAAGGCTTACCTTTTACCCATAATTTGGAGTGAAAAAATCTTTCCTTGTCATCTAGCCTTTCCTCATGGGTCTATGATGAAGTGACCATGGTTGTAGGCTCAACATCTATAATTTCTTCTTCATCCTCTTCGACTATGGGTTATGTATGAGACAGAGTAGTAGATGTCGAGTATTGTGACTCAAAAATTAGTGACTTGATGTCTCGACATTCTTCTTTGGAGTGAGTTCCAATTTTGTGGTAATCACACCATTTTCTAGCCTTCCCCTTCTGGGGTTTCTTATCTTGAAACTCATTTTTCTTCCAATTTTGGCCTCGTGTTTGACCTTCCTTGTCACTTTTCCATTTTGAGGGCTAACTCTTCATATTCTTTCTGCCATGCTTATGCTCAATCTTCACTACAAATTTGTATGCCTCACTGAGGGTTTCCAAATTGAAGAGTTCCATTTCCCCCCATATATACCATTATAGCCCACCATGATATTTGAGAGTCTTATGTTTCTCACTTTCTTGGATGCCCAATCTTGAAGACAAAGAATGAAAAATGTCTATGTAATCTTGAACAAATTAGTCCTTACCTTGGCAAAGTTGTTGCCATTGTATGTACATATCATCATATGCTCCAATGGGATAATATTATTCTTTCACCACTTCCACAAAATCATCCTAGGTAGGTTTCACCTCAAGGTCAATGTCATCTATACTGAACCTCTATTTGATACTTCCCACCAGTTTTTCACGAGCAATGATGCTTTCAAAAGAGCAAAAATGATCTTTTTTCCATTAGTGAATTTGTTTACAGAGAAGTAGGAAGACAATTGATCTAACCAAAATATACTACATCAACATTGATTTTTCCTTCAAATTTAGGAATATCAAAATTCACTTGAACCTTGAAGGGTGTTGGGGCACTAAAAGGACGTTCCATGGATGAGGAGCCAAGTGTAGCTGAGGAGCCAGAATTTCCCATCAGGAGTTGTTGAAGAATTTGGGAAAATTGTTGTAACATCTATGATTATTTCCATTCAAGGGATTAATTCACAATTTCCTTGAAAGGATTAGATGTCTCAGTGTCATTTTCCATTTTAAGTCATTTGGAGTGAACATGTGGGTAGTTTGGAAGCTCTGTTGTTTCCCACCCAAGCTTCTTGTAGCCTGACCTCATCCTCGAGATCATACACTCTCAAGACAAACTAATCTAATACCACTAATCCAAAAATTAGAAGTTCTAGTTGATAAATGTTTCAAGAATACAAAAATAATATAATAACAATGAATTCTCTAAGAAGAGATGTATTATTACTCAAGATCACAATACAACTATATGCTTATCTCTGGGAAGAGATGTCTGATTTTTAATTTCAAGTTACATCTTCATTTATACCTATTTATAAATTAGGGGGAGGATGTGTAAGGTCACCAATCTTGAGGGAGATTAAGTGGTTCAACTTCCACACTTTAAAACAATACAAAACTTGAGGAATTATTATTTTTAGAAACTTACTATTTTTAGACTGCACTACTAAAATTGAAATTTGGGTCACTTCCATTGGTTTTTATGGGGTAAAAATTCATAAATAAAATATCCATGCCATCTCACAGTGTTATCATAATTATTATCTTTCGAACGGTTCAAACGGTGAGTCAATTGGAGCTACGGTGCAAAAGTTATGGCTCCCAGAAGTTCTGTCATCAATTGGGGTGGAACTGTCACCCGAATTGTCACGTAAATTGCTGCCCGGATCATGTATAGGGCTAGGTGGACAATTTACAAGGACAAATTGAGGGGTTGTATACATAGATAGAGTCACTTCAACACACCATTTAGGGAGGGCTATATTTGGTATTGATGGGTAGTGTATCCCATCCACTAGATAGTTAGGGTGGACAATAACTATAAATTTGTTATTGTATTATGTTGATATAATGTTTTTTTATTGTATCAAATATTGGATCCATTGACATATACATATATATGTGTGTGTGTGCATGCATGCACACACATGCGTGTAAAATTTGTTGTCATGACTCATGGATGTTATGGATGTAATCAATTTTTTTAGCACATGTTTAATTTTTTCATCTATGCTATGAGAAAATGTATGATGTATTTTTTATTATTTTCTATAAATTATGAATAACTATATATAAAAATGTAAAAATAGAATGTAAAATACACTAAATAAAGTTTTAAAAAAGCATGTTAAATAATACTTAATTTGTAATAAAATGTAAAACATGGTAAATCATGTAAAACAATACGTAATTTGTAATAACAAAAATATAAAACACACTAAATCAAGCTTGGAAGTGTGTAAAACATAAATAAATCAAAATAATGGAATAAATTGTAAAAAACACTAAATCAAGTTGAAAAAGCATGTAAAACATAAAATAAGTAATTTCAAAATAACAAGTATAATGACACGCGGATTTATGTGAATCACTTATTTAGAAGAAGTATAATTATTTGGTGATTGAATCATGGTATGAAGCTTGAGGATACTTTGTGAGGAAATATTGGTCCTATCCAAGGTCTTACATTAAATTTCACAAAGAGAAATCTAATGAGGTAATCAATAATCATGGGAAATACTAATGGATGACAATGGAATGCTTGTGAGGAAGGCATGTTCTTATCCAAGGTCTTACAATACAACTCACAAAAAAAACCCAAATGGGTATGATTAGTTAAAAAACAATATTGGGAATGTTATAATGAAATAAGGAATGGGAAAATCATGACATAAACATTTGTAATAAATCTTAGTAGGTATGAGACATACAAAGTAAATATTTAGGTGCTAATAATTTATTTGATGCCAAATTCAAAAGATACTTATTCATAATGAACACAAAACTTTTTAGGAAAACAATGTATTACTAATATCATCTCATGAAGGTTATATATACAAGAAAATTAAATTGGGCCTACCTTTTAATAGTGTGTTCCCCCTTCCTCATAACCCATTATAGAGTTTTTGATATATTGTGAAGATTGGGTACTTACATGAAAAAGTAGGTACACTTATAGATAAAATTTTAGACCTCCTATCCTAGTCTATTAGCCTACCACACCTAATGGACTTTGGATCTATCATGAGGCCAACTATGAAGTTTGAGATTTGAATAGAAATAAGATATGTATTGAGATATGAATCACATATTTTGGTCTGATTTTGATTATTGAATTTTTCATTTTTCCTTTTGTTCAAATGATTTGGATTTTTAATTTTTATGGATTTTTTTATTCCTCCTTAATATGGATTTAGACTAACCAAACATGAGTGATAAAGGCAACAAACACATATATGATTCAGGCTTAGGTTACAAGATATTAAATACTTAAATATGTTTTCATGTTGATAAATAATTAGTGTTGGGCCCCTTATATCATTAAGTATAGGGTTCATGCTAGCATGTTATATACTTAAATGTGAAGGAATCTTTTTGTAGTGATTGGCATTTCGGTGCCAGATGGATATTGTAATGTATACCTTGTGCTAGTTGGTAGGAAGCTAACTATCTCCAAGATTTTTAGGGAATCTTTGATGATTTGGTGATACGTGGTGATTGTAACACAAACTTCATAGAGTCATCTAGTAGGTATGATGACCATGCTCCAACTTAGCACTCAGTGTGCACCTTCCACCTAGGAGAAAATGATCATAAAAGCTATTTTAGGAGCTAAAATCAGTTGGAGTAGGGGGATGAAAAGAATTATAATGGAGTTATAGAAAATTAAATCCTTAGTAGACATAGTTTTAGTAGTCATTAGACTTACGGGTAGTATGGATGCCATGAAGGCTCCATTTTTAAGTGCCCAAGCTTGTCTGTGAGCCTTTGGTTCATTAAGAGGAAAGAACTAAACATATACTCTGCCATGAATTGTATACTCTATTTTTAAACATGATTAATGATGAGTATTAATATGTTAACACATAATGAATTTGTAAAATGTAGGATGCCATGAAGGCTCCATTTTTAAGTGCCCAAAATTGTCTGTGAGCCTTTGGTTCATTAAGAGGAAAGAACTAAACATATACTCTGCCATGAATTGTATACTCTATTTTTAAACATGATTAATGATGAGTATTAATACGTTAACACATAATGAATTTGGAAAATGCATCTTTTACATTGATAATGAAATGTGTAATGGATGTAATGTCATATTTTAAATGCAATTATGTCAAGTAGTGTTCATGAAATGGTTCTAGTTTACATTGTTAATGGAGTCCCTATAATAGATAGTGATGTCATCATAAATTTGTGAAGAGAATAAGTATATATCCTATGCCAAGTGATTATATCCTTGTTAGCAGAGTGAGTCTAGCATGAGTAATGTGAATGAACATATACTTTTGACCTTCAAGCACCCATATGACTCTAGGATTAGTCCACCAAAAGGCTTGTGCCTATAGGCACTAGGCTTAGTCCATGAAAGGCTTGCGCCTATGAATCTAATTTAAGTTTTCTTTGAATAGATCAAGTCCCATAATTAAATCCTTGTGCCATGGAAAAAAACCCTAATGTGGGCCCTAGTTCGTTCTCAACTATGCTTTGAGTGAGTGCATAAGGTCTTTACTTTATGTGGATTGATTCCAGCATAGTTGAGTGTTCAAATGTTGAGCACAAAGGGAATATCCCATGCTTGCACCTAGTTGTAATAAACCAAGAATTGAATAAGACAACTTTTTACACCCTTTTCTACAACATTTTGGTTCCATTTTTGGGACTCATGTTGAATTTTGTTGTTGTGATGGTATGATAGAATGAATTACTAAATTTCTCTTGAAAAATTGAGCACTGGCTATAACAGGTGGAAGATAGCTTTATGCTAAGGCATCCAAACTTCAAGGGACAAAATCTAATAAAATGGTTTCATAACAACCTATATGATTATTTGTATGAAGTATTTTTTTGTGAACTACCTAAGCATGTATACTAGTGGTTAGCTTCATATCCAACCCACAAAAGAAGAAGCTATGGATAAAGCCATGAGTGGATGAAGGAGTACCTAGAGAGGCTTGAGACCCTAGATGCTACTTGGACTCGATTAGTGGATAAATGGTGGTAAGGAGTGTTGAATAGCTACATACTTGAGTTTTCAATCTCAACATACTCATTCCCTAAGGAATTAGAGTACCCATTTTTGCATGACCCTAGAGGCATGTTTGTGAAGGAATTCAATATAGATCTCAAAAACCTAATGTTGGATTATGGTTTTGAAACTTTAGGGATGGAAAGGTAAAGTCCTTTTATGTATGAGAAATGAAAAGGGACAAAAGAGGATGTGTAGGTGAGGTGTAATGGAAGGGGATGAGAAAATTGACACCTAAGATCTCAAAAGATAGACATATGATAAGAGACAATGCTAACTAATGGAAGATCTAGAACCTAGAAGTACTGAGAGAACCTGTAGTGAGCATGAAGGGCATGAGGAAAGATATCTTGAAGTAAAACAATGAAAGGATGATAAATATAATGAAATAATGGATTGATCTCAACAATTGATAGGTGTATAAGTCCCTAGGTTCCTACAAGATTTGGTGACTATAGATACGCTTGACGTGCCTACCTCCTTTGAACCTATAGTGCATACTCATATGTTATATCCCCCACTTGAATAAAGTACATAAGTAATAATTAAATCTATTGATGATGTAAATCTTAGAAATTTTATAGATTTAGAGTGTAACTTTATGATTGAATAGATTATTCCATACAAAGAGGTGAACACAACTACCTATAGACTATTAGGTGCTAGCTCACCATAATATAAATTGAATGAGAGCATACCAACTTAGCCAATGCCAGTAATGTAAAGTGGGAAATAAAATTTAAGAAGTGATCTGGCACCACAAGTAAATAGTATAGTACCATTGATATCAACTATGCCAATAGTAATGATAGGACTAACACCTAATCTAGTGGTTGGAGGCATTGGAAGACCACCACCAAGATAGGTGTTAGGGGGACAAGGACCTCAAATACTAGTACACCCACCCCCCCCCCCCCCACAAAAAATCTACTATGAAATGTCTATACACTTTCCAAATTATCATGGGATAGAGAATGTTGTAGAGCATGTGCTAAAGTGTGAACTATAGTGGTGCAAAAAACATAACATAATTGGAGCACAAGGTGACCCAATTTGTAACCAATTTACTAGATCATATCCACACTTGGTATAGGAAATTTGATCCTAACCAGGCCATGGTTGACTATGATATACTAAAGTATTTATTCCTAAAGGAATTTGACATCCTAGAGTTTGAATAATAGAGTATCACCGTGCTAAAAGGGATTACCTAATAAATCTAAGAAAGTGTGAACTTATATAATGTAAGGTTTAATACTCTCTTATCAAAACTCCCATATGATATTCACCCCTCCCAAGATGTGTAGTGGTGCATTAGAGGGTTGCTCATGTTGTTATGAAGAACACTTTCCATGAAGACATTTACAAACCCTTGAGAAGAACTTGAACCCATGTTCAAAGCCAAGGCAATTAGAAGTGTGGATATGGGGATCAACCCATTTATGGAGGTGTAGATTACATTTATAGCCTCCCAGCTCCAAAATATTACCACTAGCTCATCACATGATGTTCAAAGTAGACTATGGTGCATTGAATGTAAAATGAAATGCCATAATAGGAATAAATTCCCATGAAATAATGTGTGTAAACTAATTCTAAGCTACAAATTCTATCAAGAGGTGCATGATGTTTGCAACTACCCTTTATTTTAATGTGCCAACCAAATCAACATAACCATCTATTATTGGTTTTCAGATGCCTACACCTATACCATTGATGATTATTGGGTGATTAATTTAAATGTGCAAGAATATGGAAGGAGGTGCATGATAGGTCACTATAATAGCTGGGGGTTACGCTAATTAGGGAAATAAGGGGTATGGAAAACAAAATGTAGGCTTTGGAATGCAATGAGGCACTAGAGGGAGAGGTAAGAGACATGGTGGTAGAAGGTTCCCATCATGCTCATGATATAAGTGTGGCTTAATAGATCATTATTAGTATGACTGCCCTACACATCCTATATGTGGGTATTATTGAGGGTCCCATAAGGTTGAAGAATGTCTAACTTGTACAAAAAGGTTAAACCAAGGTAGACCTAGCATAAGCAAGGTTAAAGGTAATATTAGGCATGAGTTGAAAATGGATAAATGGAATCTAAAGGCATAATCAACCAACATAGAGATAATTAAGGTGCAGGAAACTACTTGTATTTTATTCATCACTCAGTCACTAGTTGTTCCAATACCTGAGTTATGCCTAGAATATGGGAATAAGGGTCATAATGTGCACATAACATAGCCTAAACCCAAAGATGCATAGTACCCAAACCTAGTGTACCAAAAATATGTATTGTAGTAGGCTATGAATGTCATATAAAAACTACAAGGGGTGCTCTAATTAGCACAAGACCTAGAAGTATAGGCTACCACCTCTCGTAAGAAACAAGATAACTAAGAGTTGAGAGATAAGAACTAATTGAGAAATTGCACTCCTATAAACATAGGGAATGCTTCCCCTATTTAAGAACTTTCTCTTACAACATGAAGGAAAAAATCAAGTTGACATTTCCATGCCATGCATGAAGAGGGAATGAGAAGTTTGACACACACAAAATGCTCAATATGACTAAGAACCCATCATGGATTCCACTATTAATGGATGGTCTATTTGTGAGGTCCTTATAGACATAGGCATTAAGGTAAATATCTTGACCAAGAATGCCTAGGATAAAATGGGTAGGTCAACCTTGATACCTTCCCCTCATGTACTTTTCATGGATAATAAGACTTGGGGGAAATAGATTGAAATTATAAAGAGCATAGTTTTATATATCATGGGTGTTAAATTCTATGTTGACTGTTGACGCAGGAAAATGCACCTAGTGGCAGGATGTCAAACTCTTGCCTTCTCCCTGCAACATGGAAACTCCCCACTCACCTGTGGGACTGGCGAAGCTGGAGGGGAGAATTTCTAGGTAAGGGCTAGCTCCCTCTGATATATCATTATTTGTTCTAAGAAGTGAAAAATATAGGTGTGTGTGTGTGTGTATATATATATATATAGATAGCTATATAATAAAGGGGGAGAATGAAAAGGGAAAGGAGAGTACAAGAAAACAAACCTACTCTAAAGAGGTGATACACCAAAATAAGTTGACCTTCACACATCCACTCTTGAAATCAGACAAATGCATACATACTCTACACACTTGGTAGAAGGACCAAACTGCAAGAAACTGGCAGGGAGGCTATAATGAAAAAAAGATAACAAAGATTCACAAAGGTGCTATGGAATGCACACTATAAGCAACTTCCTCTATTCTAGTCTTCTCAAATATCAGCTCTTCTCCTTTCAGCCACATAAATGGCACCTTGTAGACAATAGGTATGTTGGTGTTGAACCTGTGAGAGCATCAAGAAAACATGACTGGACATAGACAAACACTCAAGACATACTCTAAAAATATCTATCCACATGGAGGTAAAAATTACATTTTATTTGATTCAGGTGAAATTTTGCCAGGGCTGCGCCTGGTAAAACTGTGAGAAGATCATTACAAAATGAACAAGTCATAAACTTATATGAAAAAACAACAAAGAGGCTCATTGGTGTTCTTTTCTTACAAGTGGCCTATCACGTCTTCATTAGTAAGAGGAAAGCACTGTTGCTGATGTCATCCTTCTACTGGAACCATGCTTACTATATCACCAAATTTGACTTTGGTGTTTGAGCTTTAAAGTGGAAGCATGGGTCGCACCTCTTTCTGCCAACAGACTAAAAATTTGTCACTTCTGTGCCATGTCATTCTCCTTGCTTTGTCACTTTTGGCCATTTCTCATTTTTGTCTTATCTGGTTTACTTGGCCCCTGGGGCAAACTTCCTAGTAGGTCACTGCATTTGGGCTCCTTTTGGTTAGCACTTTCCATGTTTTAAAAAACAAAATGGTTGTCTTCTTTTGGTCAAACTTCAACATCCTCAAAGATGTCCTCATGCTTTACTGGCTTCAAGCCTTCAGTCTAATTTCTTAGTAGCTTGCTTTGCTGGCCTTCACTATTTCCTAAGCACCCTTCAGGCACCCTTTTGCCTTGTTATCTTGATGACTTCCTTGGCTCTTCAGACTGCTGCCAGGCCTTTAAAATATTTTTGCAGACTTTGTATGCTCCACAAACTTTGTTCGGGCTCTCGCAGGATTATATGTTTTCGTGGACTATTTCCCCATAGATTTTTGTCCATGGATGTTTTCTCGTAGACAAAAAGTCCACAGAAATTCTGTCCACATTTTGCCTTGATATTAAGCCATGCCACCCGCCCCCTTGGCATTTGTTTAATGATGCGACCCGATCCAGCCCTTTTGTGAATGTTTAAAGTTCCTGACCTATGTAAGGGCATTGGACATTGGATTAAGTTGATGAATGAAGGCCGATGGGCCACATGGAGAAACAAATGACTGAACTGACTAAAGAACCAAGGACAAACCAATGAACTAGGCACAAAACTAAACTTGAAGAAAGATGAACTGAGTGTCGATGAAACAAGGGGCCTGAAGATTGAACTAAGACTTGAACCAAGCTAAAGAAAACATGCTATTGAACTTGAGCAACTCAAAAAGTCTAGCTTCAAATAGCAAGGGGAAAAGGTGAACAATTTTGGCCTATAGATGAAAATTGGTTAATAGATTGGCGACTCACAGGGGAAGCATGCCTGCTATGCTTAGGACCCAGGTGCCTTGAAAATCCATTGGGTGCGGAGTCAGATGCAGTTATAACAAAATTTAGCAACAACCCCAAAGAATTTGAGAATCAAACATGAAGCTTTACCCCACACATGAAGGGAAACACACAAGGCTAAAAAAAATACTACCTATGTAAACCACACTTAGGGAAAACAAGAAAAACAACTAAAAACAAACTATTATATACAACTAACCAAGAATGTTCACCTCCCACCTAGATGAAAGGGAAAACTTCTAAAGTCCCCTTCTTGGGGGGAAGACTTATGGTGGTAGGCAAGTAGCTGAAAGAAAATGAGATTTGGTGACTTGTTCCTTTTGCCGGTCACCTAGGTCGGCTAGAATTTGAGTGGATCAAATTCAAACATGCCTCCAATATATACGTACTCTTCTTTTCCCTGGAGGCCTATTGAATGCTGGTCCATTCTATTGGTGCTCCACACCAAGAAATCAATTTCTACTCACTCATCACCATAAGCCCTTTGATCTGCACATTCCTTCTACAATATATCATGGTCTGACTTGTTTCCTTCTGCCTCGTTGAAAATCCTGTCAGACTCATCCTTTGCTTCCTTTTAGCCTTCTTGAAGAAGGGTGACTATGGTGACATCTGGAATGGAATCAAAAACTGATTGCTCATCCCATAGAACATCACCTCTCTATTCAAAGCTTTCTTCTTCAAAGCATTCCTCCAAGAAGATAGACCTCTCCTTTTCCTCTTTGCTGATCAGAAATTCTAGATTTTCAAAAATATTCTCCTGATCCTCCTCCAACTTAGGGTCTTTAGTGTAGTCATCCTCATCAAAATAGTAAGGAAGCTCATCAAATAGAGGGGAAGAGAGCTTACCATGCATTTGTTCCTCCTCAAATTTCTAGGAACATCTACATATATGCAAGACCTGCATCTTCTCCACTACTGATAAGGTCTTCACAAGAAGCCTCCATGATGATTTCTTCTTCGTTGTCACTCATGACAGCCTCTTGAAGATTTTTAGATTGGATTTTCTACTCCTCACCTACCTCTTGCAAAATAGGTTCTTCCTTGAGAAGGGGCTAAGTGGAGAAAACATGTGGAAGAGGAAGCAGTCCTTGAGCTAGAATCGAATGATTCTCCTCTTTCCACTTGGTCAACACTTCATCAATATCAGCTACAACCTGATATCTCTCCTAGAAATTTGTAGGTGGGGTGTGTTCAGATATGGAATGTGCTATTTGGTCTGAACCATCCATTACACAATGGCTGAGGAAACTCTCTCTGGATTCTAACTCTGTAATTCTCCTAGCCAAGTCTTCTTGGAAAAGCTTTTCTTGGAGGTCTCTAGCATTATCATGAGTAGGCACAGCTTCAGCTTCTTTAAGGCTTTGAGAAAAACCTTGCTTTTCTTCTCCTTTGCTGCCCCATGATTCTACTATTCTTCCCCAATTCAGGATATCAGAATTGGAATTCTGCCCTGCGAATAGGTAGCAACTTTGTTTTCCATAAAGTCCTGAGGCTCCTCCACAAGGTCTAGAAATTTTATCTCCCTTTCAAGGAGCAGCTTCATCCTAGCCTCTAAATCTTCAATTTGCTTGGCTAGGTTGTCCTCAAAGAGTCTTTCTTGGAGGTCACCAGCATGATCCTCTCCAAAGCTCAGAGCTGGTCCATGGTATTCCTTCCTCCAACTCAGAATCTGCATATCATGCTGAAGAACTTGGGGAGGTTGAGAAATGCAAGGAAAACACTATTGGTGCATTTGAGGAGCCTTTTGAAGAGGGATGTGCTGGCTGGTGGTACTATTCTCATTAGAGAATTCATGATTTAAGGAGTTTAGAAGGTTCATCTCCATGAGAGGCTATTCTAATGCTTTTTGGTGTTGGAAACCCAGCTGCACAGGATTGAGAGTAGTTGTATTTGATGAACTAGAATGAGCAAGTGCAATTTGATAGAAAGGATTTGGTGTAAAAGAGGGGGTTTTCTTCAGGATAGGAGGGGGTGCACAAGGCTGAATACCTCAAAAAAATGGATTTTTCCATTTTCCTGCCTCCTCCACCATGGGTTGTATGGCCTATGCTTATCCAAATAAGCACTCCTCTTCATACATCAGCTCCTACTGATATTTTTACTGCTCTTCTAGCTTGTTAATTTCTAATTCCAACACCATCTCCTTTATTGTTGTAGGGCAACTAGGAGCACTACCTGAGGGGATTGCATAAATATCTGGAGCCTGATTATATTCATGTGAAGGAAAACAAGACCCATGATTTTGAGCAAAAGGATTATACATAAAAGAAATGATTTCTGATGGCACCAGGCTGCTTAACCAGTGGATTAACTCAGAGTTACTAGATGCTGAAGGAACTTGATTTGTTGTAACAAGACCAGCATCAATCCTGATACCTTACTACATTATCAAACTATGTGTCCCACTAGGTGTGCCAAAACTTTATTGAGTGTCAAATTGGGTCCCACTGGGCATGCCAAAACTATTGACATATGAAAATGCACCCAGTGGCAGGAAGTCAAACTCCTGCCTTCTCCTCAGAACATGGAAATTCCCCTCTCACTTGTGGGACTGGCGAAGCTAGAGGTAAGAGTCTCTAGGTAAAGGCTAGCTCCCTCTGATGTATCGTTGTTTGTTCTAGCAAGTGCAAAATATAGGTGTGTGTGTGTGTGTGTGTGTGTATATATATATATATAGACAGCTATATAATAAAGGGGGGAATGAAAAGGGAAAGGAGAGTACAGGAAAACAAACCTACTCTAAAGAGGTGATACACCAAAATAAGTTGACCTTCACACATCCACTCTTGAAATTAGACAAATGCATACATACTCTACACACTTGGCAGAAGGACCAAACTGCAAGAAACTGGCAAGGAGGCTATAATGAAAAAAACATAATAGAGATTCACCAAGGTGCTATGGAATGCACACTGTAAGCAACTTCCTCTATTTTGGTCTTCTCAAATATCGTCTCTTCTCCTTCCATTTGCATAAATGGCACCTTGTAGATAATAGGTCTGCTCGAGTTGAGCCTGTGAGAGCATCAAGAAAACATGACTAGACACAGATAAACACTCAAGACATACTCTGAAAATATCTATCCACATGGAGGTAAAAATTGCATTTTATTTGATTTAGGTGAAATTTTGCCAGGGCTGCACCTGTAAAACTATGAGAAGATCATTACAAAATGAACAAGTCAAGAACTTATATGAAAAAACAACAAAGAGGCTCATTGGCATTCTTTTCTTGTAAGTGGCCTATCGCATCTTCATTGGTAAGAGGAAAGAACTGTTGCTGATGTCATCCTTCTATTGGAACCATGCTTGTTATATCACCAAATTTGACTTTGGTGTTTGAGCTTTAAAGTGGAAGCATGGGTCACACCTCTTTCTGCCAACAGACTAAAAATTTGTCACTTCTATGCCATGTCATTCTCCTTGCTTTGTCACTTTTGGCCTTTTCTTAGTTTTGTCTTATCTGGTTTACTTTGCCCCTAGGATGAACTTCCTAGCAGGTCGCTACATTTGGGCTCCTTCTAGTTAGCACTTTCCATGTTTTAAAAAACAAAATGACCATCTTCTTTTGGTCAAACTTTGATGTCCTCAAGGATGTCCTCATGCTTTGCTGGCTTTGAGACTTTAGTCTAATTTCTTAGCAGTTTGCTTTGCTGGCCTTCACTATTTTCTAAGCACCCTTTGGGCACCCTTCTGCCTTGTTATCTTGATGGCTTCCTTGGCTCTTCGGACTACTACCGGGCCTTTAAAATATTTCTATATACTTTGTATGCTCCACAGACTTTGTTCGGGCTCCCACAGGCTTATATGTTTCCGTGGACTATTTCCCCATAGACTTTTGTCCACGGATGTTTTCCTGTGGACAAAAAGTCTGTGGAAATTCTGTCTGTGTTTTGCCTTAGTATTAAGCCATGCCGCCCGCCCCCTTGGAATTTGTTTAATGACGCAACTTGGCCCAGCCCTTTTGTGAATGTTTAAAGTACCTACCCTATGTAAGGGCATTGGACA
The DNA here is from genome assembly GCA_037957365.1 of Torreya grandis. Taxonomy (NCBI): domain Eukaryota; kingdom Viridiplantae; phylum Streptophyta; class Pinopsida; order Cupressales; family Taxaceae; genus Torreya; species Torreya grandis. The sequence continues at coordinate 1,968,154 of JARHVA010000655.1, read as the reverse complement.
TTGGATTAAGATGATGAACCAAGGCTGACGGGCCATGTGGAGAAACAAATGACTGAATTGATTGAAGAACCAAGGACGAACCAATGAACTAGGCATAAAACTAAACTTGAAGAAAGATGAATCAAGTGCCGATGAAACAACGGGCTTGAAGATTGAACTGAGACTTGAACCAAGCTGAAGAAAGCATGCTATTGAACCTGAGCAACTCAAAAATATTGGCTTTGAATAGTAAGGGGAGAAGGTGAATGATTTTGGCCTGTGGTGAAAATTGGTCTACACTGGCTTTGAGTAATCAAGTTAAGAAAGTAAGATAACTACCTGATGCTTCTAGGAAGGCCATGATGCTAAAAAAATAATGAAAATATGTTCTTCAAAAGGTATTACATGAAATTTGAGAATGAAAAAGAGAGGGTAGTTATACTTCTCTCAAATGATCAAGGAAACACCTATATCAAGAGTGTGTACATCAAGGATGAGATCAACCACATCTATAATATCATGATGCAAAGTGTTGAGACTCTAGACCCCAATGAATAATAAGTCCTCTCTTAGGAAGATGGATAATCAACCTCAGATACCATCGATGCTACCTATGATCGATGGGTCAAGGAAGCATATGAGACCACTAGTTGAATTTGCTAATTGGTATGCATGAAGGCACCAACACCACTAAATATATGTTGGGTCCAGATTGATCATGCTTATAAAAGGTGGGTCCCTTACACTAAGACAAAGGTAAAAAGAGTGATTGACCTTAGTAAGGGAAAATGTGTAGTGCTATCAAGATATGAAGGGATTAATCTAATGGAATACTATGTCTATGACCTTGAATCATGCATACCAAAAGATGTGGATAGAATGGGTACACTAGTGTATACATTAAAGAGAACTACCACTCTTGGTGGGTAGTGTAAAAGCATAGCTTGCAAACTTGGTGAGATGTGAAGGTAGCCATTTGTACTAGATTTGGAAATAGTAATGAAGACCTAGAAATCTTAGCCTACTCTAGTGACTCTGACCCTATAACACATGTGTACTTTCATGAATTAACATGGTCTATCTATGAAAAACATTCCCTAAGGAATCTATGGATGCATACCTTCTATAAGATCTTAAATACTTTATCATGGGCATGGTACTTTTTTAATGAGATTCACTATGAGATAGCCAACTGGGATTCCCTTAAGGAGTAATTTGTTCACACATTCTCCTTTTCTTCACAAATCCTTGAATTGATTAAGCTATTGTAGGTAGTTCTAAGGTCAGTGTTTGAGGATATTATAATATTGGATGTACTCCTAAAAGACATGTTCATTGAAAAAGTGTTATCACTCCCAAATTTATTTGAAGAATAAACCCTCAAAAGTTACTCTAGTGATGAGGATGATGACACATGGAAGGTGCATAACTAGAAGAATTTGGTAGGCAAAAGGAAGCTAGTGCATCAGGTTGAGAATAGTGCCCCAGAAGAATAAGACCTTATCCATAGTTGGATAGAAATAACTGAGGGAAGTTGATAGGTTGATGATTCAAACTAGGAAAAGAATGAACCCTACTATGCACCATTAAAAACTACAAGATAAATATCAACTCAGACAAAGAATCAAAAGATACTACTTTATTTGCATAGTAGTCTAACATAAAGTTGGCACATATTATGGACCTCCTAAAGGAATTATAGGACTTGTTCCCTCATAACTATAGAGATATGAAAGGCACACACCCATCATTCAAGAAGATGAAAATCAAACTAGTTGATGGCATCAGACCCATCAAGAAGTGACCTTATAAGATGAACCCTAATATTTGTGCTAAGGTCAAAATGGAGATTGATGGTATGATATCCATAAGCATTATATACTCTATGTAGTAATATGAATGGGTTAGCCCCATGGTGATCAACATCAAGAAGGATAGGCACATCTAAATTTGTGTCAATTGTAGATTTTTAAATGCCACTTACATAACCAACCCCTTTCTAACTCCATTCAAGGATGAAGTCTTGGATGGCATCATAGGTTATGAGACATACACCTTTACTAATGGGTTATCAAGATACCATCAAGTCCAGATTGAGGAGAGGGACAAGCCCAAAACCACCTTTATGATAGAATGGGGTTGTTTTCCTTATAGCATGATGCCCTTTGGACTGAAGAATGTGCTATCCATGTTCTCTTAAGTGGTGATCATTGCTTTCGAAGACTTGATTCACAAATTCCTCCAAGTATACTTAGATGATTAGAATGTGAATGGGTTAGTGGAGGATCACTATGAAAACTTGCACCTTATGTTTGAAAGTTGTAGGTGGTTGCAAATTTCTTTAACCCTCAAGAAGTGTGTTTTCACTATGACATTTGGTACTTTGCTTTGGCACATCATCTACAAGGATGGTTTGCTTATTGATCTAGTAAAGATTACAATATCCTTCAACTATAGACCCCATAAATTTAGAAAGATGTTCATGCCTTTCTTGGACATTGCAACTACTACAAGAAGTTCATAAGGAACTGTACCAAGATTGAATTACTACTAGAGATTTTGTGAAAGGATGACCTACTTTATTAGGGCACAACATAGGAAGATGCATTTGAAATCTTGAAACTCAAAATAAAAAGTGCATCGATATTGTAATTTCCTAATTAGGTGACTAATTTAAACATCCACATTTATTTATTTAGTTCTATGATCATCACCATTATGGTGTAATCAGGTGAAGGAAAAATGGATCATTTTATTTCCTTCACAAGCAAAAACTAACCAAGGTAGAGTAGAACTACACCATAACTGAGCACAAGGCACTTGCCATTATTTACACCCTAAAAAAGTTTAGACAATACTTATTAGCCACCCCCTTCATATTCTTCACTGATCATGAGGCACTTAGGTACCTGGTGAACAATCTTATTCTCCATAGGTGCATTTATTGATGCATGGTTTTGTTTCAAGAGTTCCATTTCTTCATTATATTAAAGCTTGGAAAATAAAGCTCAGGCCTAGACCATCTATCTCAAATCAACTTTGGTGATTTGATAGTGCCTATTGAAGATGATATGTTTGACATGCAACTTTATAGACTCCAATTCATCATCAAAGACTTGGTAGATATTATCATATTTTTGACCTCTATATTTACACCTCAGGTCATATCAAATAAGGAGAAGAATTAGATCATGGTTTTCACCACCCATTTTCAACTCATTGGTGGGTAACTATACAAGTTGAGCCATGATGAAGTTATGCACCGATGTGTCCTAGAGCATGAATGAGACTTAGTCTTGCAAGAGGTACATAAGGGGATTGATGGATGTCACTACACTAGAGATGTGATGGTGCACAAACTACTATAATCAAGATTGTGGTGGCCAATTATATTTTAGGATGCAAAATATTATTCCAAAGCATGTGACATATATCAATGTATAGGAAAGATAAACCACTGGGATGAGATGCCTCTCATCTCTATCCTTGCCCATGTATAATCTAAAAAATGGGCCATTGACTTTTTTGGGCCTCTTACTCTTGTTAAGAGGTACATAAGTGCATGATAAATTATGGATGCCTTAGATTAATTTAGCAAGTGGGCCAAATTAGCACCAAACAAATATTGTATAGCCACCACTATGACAAGGTTTATATGGGAGAATATCATCAGTCACTATGGATGCCTGCTTAGCTTGACTAGTGACTAGGGTGCATACTTCATCAATGAAACCCTTTAGATCTTATTGATTGAATACATGGTGGTACACCATAAAATGACACCTTACCATCCCTAGGTGAATGGCACTATTGAGGCATTTAATAAAATATTTGGTAATATGCCTCACAAAGATATGTGACATTAGTCACAAAGATTGGGATGACCATGTGTCAACAGTAATATGGGCCTATCCCATTACATATAAGTGCCTAAATAAGGATACACCATTTTAACTGGTGTTTGGTGTAGAGGAAATTTTACTTATGGAATTTTTAGTGCCCTCTTTTCACATTGAATATATTGGTTGATTGGATAACCAAGAGTCTTTGAGTGCACACCTAAAAGACTTGGAGTTATTAAAAGAGACATGTGCCTAAGCATGGTGGATCTAAAAAATAGAAAAGGCATGCTAGAAGTTATTGCATGATAAGCACATCAAGTGCAAGGTATTTATAGAAGGTGCATTAGTCTTACTATATGACTCTAAGCACCTCAAACACCCATGCAAACTATAGATTAGGTGGATGGGACCTTATGTCATCCATAGTATTTTGGAGACTAGTGCATGCAAGATAATCACATTGATGTGTGAAATGCTCCATAGGAATTTCAATGGAAATATACATTCATCAAGATGGCACTTACACCATCAGATACCAAATTTTTAGTCACAAGTTAGTTGTTTTATTTTGACCATAATGAATTTAGGCACAAGCTAAATATTTCCTTATGTTTATTTATTTTGAGTTGAATGAATAAGCATGGTACTTTTAGGTCCATAAGAAAACTATTTTGGTGATTACATGCATAAATATAGTTGGGTGAATCATATACGATCACTTTTTAAGCCCCTGAGGCTAGACACCTAAGTTTCTTAGTGCATGAATTTTTCCAGATCTAGAAAGTTATGAGTATGAGTTGAGAAAGGGAGGTACACAAGATGCTCATGCACAAGAAATTAAGAAGAGACAATGTAGCATTGGAAGACCATTGTAAGGATTTTTATGGGTTAGGGAAGGCCAAAGAAATAAATATGAAATCATAGATAAAACAACCAAGAAAAAGAGGTTCACTTGAAAGCAAGCATAATAATAAGAAGAGATGGAAACTAGGAAGTTGAATCACATGCATGTGAAGTGTTGTACCCAAGTTACCATAAGAAAGGTGAAGGTTATGCCACATTAAACCAAGCACAAGAGAATGAACATCAAGATAACTTGCACCCACCCAATGGTCGGTAGGAAATGACCATTTGAATCACTTGTAACTTCACTGAATAAACCATTAGAAAAATTAATGCTATGATGATGGAAGCACAAAGATATACAATAAATGAGAATTTGGTGGCATATTTTAGTGGATTTCATATGTTTAACATATTTAAATAAATCCATGCACTACCAAGACATTAATTACCAAACATTAATGAGGTAGATAATAATAGAGTATAAAGGGGAGAATGACAAACTTTAATAGGTTGCAAACCTTTATGATAATTAAAATGAGAACATAAATATTAAGCCATAAAAAACTAGAGAATTCTACCAGTGAAAATAGTCATCTAAAACCCTTCCAAGTGAGAGAGAAATACTACCAACAATTTTGTTTTGCTTTGAATTAAAAAGGATACGAGTGGAGAAAAATTGAGAGATAAATAGGGTAGTAAAAGTTATACAAAATGATGAGGCCACCATTAAAAACATAGGAAGATCGATAGCCGAAGACATAGTCATGGTTCTCATGACTCTGAGAAAAACCAAGAAAAATTTTAGGCTTTGAAAATATCAACTAGCCATATTTTAATAGTAGTTTGTATAGAATGGGGAAAAAGAGACTAAGTATTGGTCTACCATAGGCAAAGAAGGATGTGAAGAAAACAAAATTAGTAAAATAAGTAGCCATCATGAAATGGGTGGTGCAACTAGTATAAGGTGTAAGCATCATAATAATAGACATACAATCAAGTACAAAGTTTACTTATAGAGAAATGCAATTCCCCCTGAGGTCACGATGGGAGAGAAGTGGGTGTCCTTTGCACACATGTGAAAATTAAAGGATTACAACCACTGAATAGGGAGAAATGTGGAAGAATTGAACCAAGATTGGATGGTGGACACAAGAAAGAATACCAAGGTAGGTTCTACACTCTTTGATGTCTCCATTTGAGATAAACTACAAATAATAGGTGCAACATAACTATTTGAGCTACCAAACTTTGGTAAACTATAATAATTGGTATAATTCCTCCTCTTACATGTACATGGTGACCATTTCTACTTCATAGGATGGTGTATGAAGATATTAATGAGCCTTATTAATATAATCATGGGGATTCTAGGCATAAGAGTTGGCATCCATCAAATTATGGAAGATGAAATGGAGGTTGAGAGGGTTATGACGCTCTTGGAAAATTAAAAGTTAGGATTTTCATTCCTCATGAAGGATATCTAGGACCCTAATATGAGGGAAGAAGAGCACTTGGTTAGCTAAAAACTATGCCTTAGTGGATGGTGGTCTGACATTAACAAGATCTTCTTGTGTATCACCCACCACATGGTACAAGGGGTAAAATTCAACATCTCTAAATTCATTAGTGAAGAGATTATTAAGAACATGCAAGAGTGCCATGGAGTACATGAAACCTTTAGCTGGGGATGTATGTTGATTCTAATTGTGATGGAAGAGATAATTATACTATATGGAGATGATGACAACTTATGGGTGTTCTCACTAAACCATGAGTCCCCTATGATGAAGTATCAAGACTTCATTTTCCCACCTAGATTTTCATGAAAGTATAATACAAGGGCACAAGGGTGGTGCAATAGGTACATTGAAGCATTTAGGATTGAATGGTGCATCCTTTAAGAGTTTACCAAACATATGGTTGGCATAGAAACCTTTTTTGTAATGTAGTATTTTTATGTAGTGCATTTACCACTCATAGATGGGAACATGTCCAAATTGTTCAAGTTACCTTACTTTTATAAAAAATATTTCATGATGGTGTTAAGAATAATTAATAATTCACAAAAACTAGATATCCCATTCAAGAGTATGGATAAAGATAGAATTAGGTTGAGGCACTAGTTTGTGTACTTACCCTAGAGCCAAGGCCACGAAGGATGAGGAGGATGACTTTGATAGGATGGACTTTCATCCCCTCTAGAGAGAGATAATAAATGGGCAGATCTTCAACCTCTACTATGAGATGAATCTATACAATAAGGGCACCAATCCTTAAAAAGATGATGATTTCCAACTCCTAGTCAAAAATGAAGGGAAGGTTTCACCAAAGATATAGGAGAAGACTATCCATAAGAAGTAATGAGAGAATCTTAAAGAGATCACATAGCGAATCTAGTTAAACATTGCCTTTGAGGAGAAAATTATGCTCCCAACTCATAATAAGTGTGTGAAATTCATGCCAGAGAGTGCTTCCTCCAATAAAAATCCCAATAAAAAGACTAAGGGACCCATTCCATTCCATACTATAACTCTGATAGAGATGGAAAAAGACGTGACCCTCATACCTAGAATGTAGGAGGAGACTAAAGAAGAAAGAGCAGGGACATATATCCTACATATAAAAGAAGATGAAGAGGAGCCAAAGATGTGCATAAAGCCCCTTAAAGCATCTCGACTACCATGCTTGAGGAAGAAGAAGAACCAACAAGCCCCTCATCTAATGAAGAACCCTCCATATTTCCTTTGTAAATAGAAGAGGAGAAGATAAGGGTCTGGAAGAAAATGGGCTTGAGAGAGGAGGAAATTAATAAGGTGATAGCACTTGAGGAGAAGAGGAGACTTGTCAAGGAATAGGAATTGGCCAAGTTAGAGAAAAAGGGAATGAAGGTTCTTATAAGAGTAGGAATAATAGTTTAATTGGTCAATTAAGTGCCAAGTACCCCATTAGGAAGGAAAAATAATTTGCACAAAAGGCATGCCCAATTAATGAAGGTGTGCGTAAATAAAAATAAGGTGATATTAGCACGTTATAAAAATAAATAGAGACAATAAAGGAACTCCAATAGAATTAAGGTGATGTTGGCACCGCAAAAATTTCCTTATAGGTGAGTTTTGAGAAACCTTAGGAGGATGAAGCAGATGAAGGCAAAAAATCCAAGGAAGAAACCTCTAAGGATCAAATTAGTGAGTCCTCTAAGGAGAACACTAAAGAGAGTGGTAGCACCAGTGAAGAGGAAGAAGTAAAAATAAAAATGGACTTCATCAAGAAGGATGATAAGGAGTTAATCATAAGGTTAAAGGCATAAAAGGGATGGATGGACAAATAAATTTACATGTATGACATTATGCCCCCCCAATCCATCAAAACTAGGAGGTGCAAATAACTCTCATTTGCATTCGATCATTATATGGATGAACCATATTTTGAGTCATATATAATAGCTACTTCAATCCTAGAAGAGCCTAATGAGAGGTAGGATTCCTTCCTTATAAAATATTGTAAATTAACCTAGTCTAATCTAGGAATGTGATGATTAGAATGGACACAAAAGTTGTGCACCAAAACATCATCAATGATGGTAGAGAAAGAAAATGGAAAAATATCCACAGAAAAGCCAAAGATGAAGTGAAGGCCACCAAATTTAAACTATAATAGATTTATGAGTGAATAGAGATGGCTAAAACATCCCTTATAGTTAGTTTAGATACTTCAAAACTTTCAGAGGTTGATAAAATATGTGTGTTAGTGGAGAAGATGCTCCCAAAGTTAAAACCTAAGCCATCAAGAAGAAAAAGAAGATCCTAGCATCACACTATTGAAGGGGATGGTTGGTAAGCTCAAAGAGGTGGAATTACTCTTTACAAAACTACAAGAGGGAATAGATGAAGTAGATCCCATTTTCTTGAGCTTCTCAAACCAAGCCTTAGTTATAGATGCATGCCTAAAGTAGGCAAAGGAGAAGGAGAAGTTGATGGTGTAGGTATACTCAATGAGTAAGACAGAGTGGGCATAGATCATGGGGAATATCAACACACTTAGAAACCAAATCAAGGACCAAGATCATAACTTGGAAGCACTCTTTCATGATCTAAAAGCTAAGGCTTGTGAGCAAGGAACAATCCTAGATGGGAGTGTGGAAAAGGCAAAATCAATTTTTGAGGCCTTCAAGAAAGAGATGGATAAAATGTATGTGCCCACTATTGACTCCACTAAAATAGATAGCAGCACTAAGGAAATAAAGATAATTATTAAGGGATTTGAATACTTTAGCACCAAACTCAAGGAAAGTGTACCTAAGTTCTACACTTTGAAGATCTTAATAGCCTAGTCCAAGGATGGACTAAATTTTTTGTATGGGGTAATGTTGGGCCCCTTATCTCAATAAATATAGGGTTCACACTAGCATTCCATCCAATTTAATGAAAATGAATATTTTTTTAGTGATTAACATTTTGGAATTTTGGTGCCATTTGGAGGTTACAATGTATACCTTGTGCCAATTGGCACGTGGCTAACTATCTCCAAGATTTCTAGGACATCTTCGATGATTTGGAAATACATGGTGACTATAGTTTAAATTTTAAAATGTCATATATCTAGTGGGTATGATGACCATACTCCATGTTGACACTCATAATGTACCTTCCACCCTAGTGAAGATGATCTTAAAATCTATTTAGGGAGATTGAACCAATCAGAGTAGGGGTATGAAAAGAATTGAAATATAACTCTAGCAAATTGAATCCTTAGTAGACATAGATTTAGTAGTCATTAGACTTAGGGATAGTATGGACACCATGAAGGCTCCATTTGTAAGGGCCCAAGCTTGTCTATGAGCCTCTGGGTCCTTAAGTGGAAAGAATTGATCATATACTCTACCATGAACTATATACTCTACTTTTAAACTTGATTAATGATGAAAATTGCTACATTAACACATAATGAATTTGGTCTATACATATTTTATACTAATAATGAAATGTGTAATGTATGTAATGCTATATTTTAAATGCAATTATGTTAAGTAGTGATCATTTAATGTTTCTAGTTCATGTCATTAATGGATTCCCTATAATAGATGGTGATATCATTATAAATTTGTAGAGAGAATAAGTATAGATCTTGCACCAAGTGATTATATCCTTGTTAGGATTGCATTTATAGCATGATTAATGTGAGTGAATGTATCCTTTTAACCATTCAAGTGCCCATATGACTCTAGGATTAGTCCACCAAAAGGCTTTCACCTATAAGCCACTAGGCTTAGTCCATGAAAGGCTTACACCTTTGAATCTAATTTAATCTTTCTTTGAATTGATCAAGTCCCATAATTGATGTCTTGTGCCATGGCACAACTAGCCCAACAGAAGGCTTTATTTCTTCTCATTTGAATATTTGGTGAGTACATAAGGTCTACTCCTTATGTAGATTGATGCCAACATAGTCAAGTGTTCAAATTTTGAGCACAAATGGAATATCCCATGCTTTTGCCTGGTTGTAATAAACCAATAACCAACTAAGACAAGTTTTTGCACCTTTTTTTTACAACAATTAGGCTTTCCCATAAACAAGTATGTGATTTCAAGGTTAACCATATGTGTGCTTAGTATGAATGTAAAATAAGGGGTAAATAGAGATCAAATAGATCATGTATATAATGATACAATGAGAATTATAATTACTAACTGATCATATGGGTAAAATAAGATATTAAATGAGTGTGGATTTAAAACCATGTCACCATAATAACTATCCTATTGAAACAAATTATATAACAAACTTAAAAATAAATCATTCTTAAGAGAAATAGGGGGAAAATAAATGAAAAATGAAATTAATATATGAAACATTTTCAAGTGAAAATTAAAAAATACGATCAATAAATGCTCCTAAATAAAATTTAAATCATGTGAAATTATAATAAATAATGTAATGAAACACCATGATGTGTTCACAAGTACTAAAAAATTTTGTGGCAAATACCATCCATAAAATCTGATACATATTTGTGTAACTACACTTTGACTTTGATCAAGGTATCATCGATCTTTGCAGAAGGTCATGAAAATATTTCATGACATATTATATAAACTAAAAAAGTGGCTATGAGATAAGACTGATTCTCACAGGGTATTTTCTATAGATATCTAATTCTCACCACTTTCATGTTAAAATTTTAAGTCTAAATGATTTTCTATAATAACATGCAAATTGGACCAAAACCACTAAAACATTATAATTCATCTACACACATCATCTACAATTATTGATTCATATTACTATTTTCCTAATTGGGACATTATATTCTATGCAATCATTACCTTCTTATAATTCATTTAAAGTCAAATTTCAACCTAAAAAATTGACATTTTTGATCAATAGTACATGGTAATTAATCAAATTCTAAGAATTGCAACAGGCCTAATCATATTCACTTAACTAATTAAATCTAATTAAATGCTTAAGTGAAAAATCCATATCAAATTAGTTAATATCTAGTTTTGGAAAATAATATCATCATGAAATAAGTGGTTACAAAGACAAAATACAATCCATGGCTAATCAATGCAAAAAATATTTTATTTGTACAAACCATACCTATTAATTTCCCCATTCTTCCAAATATTAATTGAAACATTTATTTCATTTGGTCTCCAAAGTTGAATTTATTTTTAACCACACATCATGATCTTACAATGGATAGTTGATACCATTTTAGTTAATCTATAAATATAAGGGCCATGACCATTTTATATTAAGCTTTTATGTATAAAGAATTAATGTCAAAATATTACTAAGAAGCTTCACCATTCTTCCTCCAAATGAACAAAGCCATAGTGTACAAGGGGAGATGTTGTTATATTGAACACATGCATTAGTAAAGACTCATATATCCACAAACCAAGAAAAAACATTTACCCAATAATTATTATATGAAGGCTTCAAGGAAGGTGAATGTATTATTCATCTTCATCTATTGATTTCCTTGGTTTAGTGATTATAGCTCACCCTAGGGAACAAGATTGAATTATTATGCTTTGTGATTTTTTAAATTTACATACTAACAAATAAACTTACCCATTTTGTAATCTTGTTTTACATAATGGAATGCCTGGTGGAATGCTACATCTCATGAACATCCTTTGGACCTCTTTAAGTCTTATAGTTAGATAATCAAACCATCTTTTAGTGTTAATTTACTTATTTTTCAACTAATTTTCCTACACTTGTGTTTTCTAACAAACGATGAAGTCACTCATTGTATTGGCAAGGTCTCTATGTGTATCAACAAGGTTACCCTACAAAATGATGAAGTTTAGTTGTGGTCCATCGAGGTCATGTGTGTAATTGGTGAGGTCAACTTACATATCAATGATATTATTTTATATCATTTTATGTCATATATGTGTTTTATAGGAAATGGTCAAGTCAACCTCCATATCATCAAGGTCATAATCTAATTGGTGAAGTTTCATTCACACATTTGAAGGAAAATAACAAAATTGAAAAGTAAATAATGAACTCACCCTATGTTTTGATGAACTTGAAAAGTAAACAATGAAATCATTCAAGGTAAAATTCATTTTTTTGGTGTTTTATTTGAAATGGAGAACTCATCCAGTAATCCATGAGGGCATCTTACTAATATTCAAAGTTACCAAAATTATGTTTTTGGTTTCCTATAGAATGGTGAAGTTCACCTGTACTTAGTGAGGTTACTCTACTAAATGGTGATGTTTCTCTATGGAAAATTTCCTAAGAGTTTAAAAGTCTTAAAATTAACTTTCTTTTTCTAAGTAAAATATTTTTTTGACAATCTAATCTTCTATTTTGCAAGTTTTTCTATGTATTTAAATTTTTTAATTTTATAACTAGCCTACATAGACAAATTTCATCCACAATTGGTATTTAGTGATTAAAATGAAAAAATCACCTTGCCTTTGTGATCTTAATAGCATTTAATTTTAGTATTTTATTAAGGTTGTTTATATTTTTAATTCTTGTTTGCAAAACATTGTCTATGCTCTCCCATTCACCCTTTTAGGGAGCCTAGGTGACCAAAAGCACATTAATTTACTTTTTTGTGTGCCTTACCCAAAGAATAAATATTTGTGTATGTTATTATCTTGCCCATTCATGGGATCCTAAGAATTAGAAGCAAAAACATATTTTGGCTTGCATTTTATTTTGAGCTTGTGGGGTGGATTTCATCACCTTCCCATTGGTATTTAAGGTTGTGTTGACCTAGGAAGTGACATCCTAGAATTGTAACAACCCCATTATATGATAGGGTATAAAAATTGGAGCAACACCAATGGTATATTAGCTAGTATACACTTCATAGCTTAGTTTTATTGGTAGCACTTCATTAAAACCCAAATGGTTGAAGTGGTTGCAAAGTGAAAAGACCCTTTGGTGAATGGCCTACAAGACCTCACATCCAATTTATGGATTAATATAAAGTGCCCATGTATTGTAAGGTATATCAGGACCATTTAGTTTTCCATCAAAAGCTTAGGGTAGAAATCCAAATTTTCATAGCTAAATCACTAATATAGGGGTGCAAAGGTTAATAGCCCTGAAGATTTCCTTTTATATAAAAAAATTTGAGAGGAGGGGCCTAAAAAAACATACTAATAACATGAAATAAATAATTTATTTTAATTAAACTTAAATTTTATCCTCTCAAAATAAAGTATATCAAAAGGATTTAGTGACTATCACATAACCCATGTTAACTTCCACGTAATTTCTTAAAGTGATTTTTGTTAAAACCCATGTTGTATTCATAATATATTTTGAAAACAAGTACTCAAATTTATTATACAAAATAAGTTTAAACACATTTCCACCTATTTACACATTGAGGTGCTACATTGCCCATTTCTATTCTAAATGTGGACTTAGGTTTTCTTGTGTTAACCTACACCCTTAGTTCCATTTGATACCATTACATTGTCTATGTTTCCAAACCAACCTTGATTATTTTTGTATTATTTTCTTAGCACTTGAAAAAATAGCCTTTGTAACTTGGTAACGTTACATTACCTAGTTAGCATTTTATTTAGACTTGTGTTTTCCTTGTGCTGAAACAATGCCCAATTTCTAAACCATTTGAATCTATTCTAGTCTCATTCCAAATTAAAGACAAAAAACAACCAAGGTCAAAATATTTTGAAAATGATTCCAAAATAAGACCATTTGTCCTTATTTTAGGTTTCACTTTAGACATTGATTTTATTAATCCAAATCATTTTTGAAGACTTAGGACATTTACTCTTGTTATAGACTTACAGTTCTTGTGTTAAACACTTTTTACCAAGTCCAAACTAGGACCACATTTGAAATACTTTCTAAAAGATAAAAAAAACATACCAATAATGCCTATATACACTCGTAATGGACCTCTTATAGCCATAATTTTGAATAAAAACACTTTTATAATCCTTTGAGACATAATAGAGGTATTGAAATAGTGACGATGGATATAAAACTTGGTTGCACTTAATGATAGTTGTAATCACCTAAAAGTGATAATTGAGTGCTAAGAGTTCTACTTGAGACCATCTATCTCTAGCTTAGACCTATACCTATCCTAGAGCCTATTTTCACACTTATCCTACCTTAGTATGGACCATGGGCATCCCTAATCATCCATAAAGTAGTCATAAACCCTTATTCTTGCATCCTAACCCTTTGTGCTTAGGGTTATTCTAATTTGACACTAGAGCCATAATAGGGATAGTAACACCACATGACACTAGTGTCCCAATAATATCACCACTATCTTTTCCCTCCTCTTTTCACAAATGGATATATTTTCAAATCTTAGACCACCTAGGGTCAATCTAGACCAATTTTAACACCTACATAAGCACTAGAATAGTATAAATTCATTACTCTTATCCATTTATCCTATAGATTGAAATTAGATGCAAATTACACATGTAAACTTAGAACAAATTGTGCATAATTAAGGTTATCAATCCCTATTCCACCCTACTTTTGCATAATACTATCTAATGCATTCCTAATCATATATTACTTAGATTTATAATCTCAAGCACATTTAAATAACTCAAGTAAACCATAATATTATCTTCACTTGCACTTGTACTAGTACTTAGGTGGGGAGAATGCATCAGGCTTGATCCCTCTTCAAAGCATTGCTATGTAGGAAACTATCATCACATCAAGGTGTTGAGGATGTTTAGCCTACACCACTAACAAACACACTTCACTACATGTATTAAATATATGCGCTAGTAATATGGAGGATTATGGTTTGCACATAGAATCAATCAAAATATATAATACACAAATATATAGAATTTTTTCATGTAGGAACAAGCTTGACAGACCTTAACATAGGTACACCTCAAAGTTCAGAATACTTATGCACAAAGGACACTACTTCTAAAATAGGGACACTAGCACCACATGGTGTTAATATCCAATTATGTCACTAATATCCATGAAGTATTTTGACACCTTTAGAGGAAAAAAGATATATAATAAAAAGTATCAACTACACATAATTGAAATTTGGATAAAATATAGAAATGGGCCTGTTCTACAAAACCCAACAACATTTGTAGAAATACTAAAGGGATACACCAACATAGAAAATGAAATTAACAATAAAACATGGACACTTACACCAACTACTATCCAATTATGGAAATAATATCTAGGAGAGGTTTTGACACTTGGATCCTATTTGCAGCACTTAAACCAAACTCTACCTCAATTTTTAGCCTTTTATATCTTTTGTATCAATCATTTTCCAACCAATTTTTCATTTACATTATTTATTCATATTTTTAGAAATGTCAAATTTATTCAATTTTTTAATAAATTAGTGTGTTTATTTATTGCATATTTCTACCCTAATTTACTATACTTATCTCTTTAACAACATAGGATTTACATTCACCAAGTCTTGAAAGGTTAAAACATATAATGAACCCGAATTAATTCAAATACTATTAAAACCTTAACCCTAAACAACCCTAGGGTTTATGTTTCTAACCTTTTAAGACACTAAACCAAATTTATATTTTATATAATCATGATAATAATGATAGATGAAGTTAATTACTTTTTGATGCAAAGTTTTCTAGATTCTTTGCATTCTTATTTCCTTTCATTTGGAATGAATTAAAAAATGACATAAACACATATATAAATGATGATTTAAATTAGTTCAAATATATGTTATATTTCATATTATTTTATCTTTATCTTATGTGTAATTACATTAACAAGCAAACCCTTACACATAAATAATTTAACACATAGGCTAACAACTATGTCTCAAGTTTCAATGTCATATCTTATGCACTAGAAAAAATATCCTTCTCCTCATCTCCATGAGAGTGATAGCTACTTTCCTTCTAACCAAGTCCATGATATCACTGATACATGAGATTAATAAACATATATTATTATTAATAATGCCCATAATCAACCTATCCACACCTCTCCTCTACAGGGTGTGTGCTTACATGTTCAATCAAAAGTAACTAGGGTTTGCACTTGTGAGACTCTAAGGGATAAAATTATCAGTATGAACAAGATAATATAAAATTTATAGAATAAAAATTAGTTATTAATTGAAAATTTCATATTATTGTCAACTCACATTACATGTACAAAGTATTTAAAATATGCAAGTGTTCATCATGTGTATACATCTACACCTAGAAACGTTGTGCCCAACACTCTTTCATATCCAAATCATAAAGTAAAAAACAATGAATCTATTATAAGTGATTAAAAAATATTAAAAGGGTCAAATAAGAGTTCAATTGAGATACCAAGTCACATGATTAAATCTAATTTTATCATCCTACCTCCTCTACACCCAGTGAGGAGATCCATATATTATTTTGCATATCATAGAATGCATGTGCACCACACTAATTAATGTTGAGCATTGAAATGGAGAATGCAATAGATAATGAATGCATATGAATCAAATAGTGACACATCATCCAAACAACATACAATAGCACATCTAAAAATTCAAAAAGCATCAAATTTAGAAATAGTATAAAAGTGGTTACCAAATTATAACTCAAAATAAGAAAAGGTTCACAAAACATAATGAGATCAAGAAATAGTACAAAAAACATAGGTAAAGCAAGAAAAATATGCAAATATTCCTATCCAAAATTAGGATAAACTATTAAATTAGTATGGGTTTGGTAAAAAATATCTATAATAGTTTGATTATCATACTCAAGGTTTGGGCAAGCAGGCCCAAGGCATTATTACTCCTACTCTAGTAGTTGATAGTGTTAGTAAATAAGGTTTAGCATTTATTGAACATCTTAAGAAAAATAATTTATAGATACAGTTTATCAAGGCAAATTATTTATATTGATAGGAAATATTACAAAAAGAGCATGAACTTAAATTTCAAAGTCAAATTCATGCTAAGCCAACAAGCATTCTCAAAAAAGGCTTTCTAGTAAAAGAGTCTCCATAGCACCATATGCCTAAAATAAGCATAATTTCAAAGGTAAAAAACACAATCAATATTCCAAAGCATAATTTATAAAGTTCAACTCCACAGTATGAGGGAATTCCATCTAAAATTCTAGGTTATTATGATTATTATGATGTTGATGATGAACAATACCTAGATTTTTACAACACTATTTAACTCTAGCATAGAAATCACACTACATAAGAGATTACCATTACTATTTTTTACATAGGTTGCATTCATAGAGCCTCTTATGAGACTCATCGGTTAGTATTGTTCCTCCCTTATTGTACATACTTTCTTTATTTATGGCTCCTTATATATAGTTTCATTTTCATGTTACTTGTACATAGATTACATCAAAAAAATACAAAATCAATATAATATGTCAAAACACAAAAACATTCAAATATTTACTCAAAAAACACAAAATTTAGATTATATGCATTTCCATCTTTACATGTCTTATATTTTCCAGCTACTACATATGGTAGCTATCTTAGTATAGTTAGTTTTATCATACATACATGCTTCACTTATTCTTGCTGAATGCTTGTAGATTACTATATGATTCAGATCCACTAAATTGATCTAGATTTGATATTATCTACCCATTGGAGGCATATACATAGATACATAGGTTCTTCATTTGACATATTCTCCCATTTGGGGGCACCCTATACATAGATTTGATTACTAGGTTACATCATTCTTAATTCTACATCATAGCTTTAGAATTTTTATATCTTGATATTGATCATGCTACATTTAGATTTTTTGTTTGCTCTTACTACTTTGGACTCAGTAAAGGTACATCTTTCCTCTTACATAGATTTGTATTACATGTTCATGCATACTTTCCTTTCTATCTTTCCTAGTTTAGAATTATTTTTGTCTTTATACTTCTTCTATTAAATGGAATTTGAATATGTCATTATTATTTAGCTCTATGCTACTTATTTTGGTAGTATATATGATTTGGAAATATGCCCATGTCCTTATGTGTGTGTTTTTGATTGTGTATGTAGACATTTAAACATGTCCTTCTATGTGGCTCTAAGCCAACGTATTTATTGCTTATGTATGTGGACATTTGAACATGTCCTTATATGTCTTGTTTTCTATAATTTAGTGACATGTGCCCATGTCCCTTGTACTGTGGCCCCTTGGCCTACTTTTGTATGATGTATATATGATTTTTTGTATGTGTCATGGCCATGTCACTTGTCTCTTACTTGCTACACATTATGTATACACATAATATGTTCAAAATTTTATCAATTATTGATGTTCTCTATCTTCCAAGAACTCATTAAGTCTCGATCTCTCTAAGTGCATGCCCTAAAGGGTGCACCAAGAAAAGGGTGGGTAGACCATTGGTGTTTCACATGATTGTTATCCCTTTTTACACTTATTATCTATACATTTGTCTCCTAGAAACCATTACCCTAAGATTTTTCTTCTCTTTTTCACACTCCTCAGTCATCTCCTACCTTTTGTACCCCTTTTACTAACCTTAATCCCATTTCAACTGTTCACTATACTAGGTCAACTAGGTTAAACTTGTATTATTTTGGGTAAAATTCATTTAGGGTCTAGGTCACCTCTTAGTCAACCTATCCTGTGACCTAGTGAATTTTTGTCCATAAATTTACTAGATCAATTGGGTCGACCTTATTAGATGAAACTTTTGAAAGGGACTATGGTTAAATCCACCTATATATACAAGATCATTTTTCCATTATTAAGAGAAGATAAGAAGTAAGATTTATTATGCATATGCTTATCCACCATTATAATTGAATAAAAAACTTAGGGTTTCATAATTTCTTTATAATTATGGATCTTGTCTTATAGAGAAGTCTTTTGGATGCATTGATATGTTGTGTAACCTAGAGATGATTTATCCTTGTCATCCTTACATAACACAATAACCTCTTATGATTCACTTTGGACAAGGGAGAGATTGAGGCTCAATAAGTTCATCTTTAAAGGTCAGTATTCCTAACTTTGTTACTCATTTGTAAGAGTAGATAGTTATGCATTTGTACTTCTCTTCCATGCATTAGTATTTTGTATACATTAACATTAAGTATATATCTCTTATGCATGTTTAATTTTATTTCTTATTACCCCCAATTTTTGCCACGAGATTTGGTGAGTACTAGATTAGACTTTACTTTACTTGTTATTAGTTTAGTGAATATAAAAAATAAGGCTTAGTTAGGGTTGTTGCATGATTATGCTTGATTGGAGGCTTTTTAAACCTCCCTAGAATGGTTTATTATGATAAGAGATCCCCTAATTAGTTATAATGGATCCCCATATTGGTCATGTTCTTGTTTATCTAATGTATCCCCAATTGGAATTATAAGTATGATCTATCTTCTTTGAGTTAGGATTGATTTATAGACATGAAGCATTTTCAATTACATACATTCTGGTGAACCTGATGTGAATCTAACCCTTGAAGGTTTTATTTCATGTTTTTAATTATTTCATCATTTTATTTATTATTTTTATATATTTGCAATACTAGGTCAATAGTGTCAGTATAGTTTCTAACTTTTGTGCATAGGTTTAACATAGTTGCATTAATATGACTATTTTCTATTTGTGTAGGTCTTTATCAGATATAGGCTATTAGGTCTACTCTATTAACATAGTACATGTTTTCACTTCCACATAGGATACTAGGTCAATTTTTTCAACAAAATACATTTCTAGAATTCTAAAAATTATACTAGGTCAATACTGCTAGCATAGTATTCTTTATAGTCTTTAGCAAATAGTGAACTATAGAACTAGGTCAACCCAATTGACACAATTAGAATAATTTTCAAGTAAAAATAAAGGAAATTCACTAGAAATCTCACTTTAATTTGCATATTATAACTCACCAAGGTTCATTTCTCTCTTTCTCTTTCATTTCTATTATTCTTTATAGTTCTATTTTTCATAGTTTGTAGTCTTTAAAACTACCCCTATACAACAAACTAGGTTCACTCTATCGACCTAGTTTTGTATTTTATATTTTATCTAGAAGAATAGGTCAACACTATAAATGTAGTTCTTTAATATACCATTAATTTAGTAGGACAATAGAGATACTATCAACTCTATTTTTTAATCTTTATATACACTATCATCTAAACTGACATTGTATTATGTTTTAAAGTTATAATTAACACTTATATGCTAGTATCTCATAGTTTCATTTTTAGTTGCTTGCATGCTTAGAATAGATCACATAGTATAATTAGGTGATTTTTCAATATACCATTTAGTTTCACTATTTTCTATTTTTGCACACACTATCAAATCACATAATATTAAAATACATTTAAACAATTGTCTACCCAAGGCCTAACTACTTACATTTCATTACCAAGGGGGAAGCTGAATTGGTTTCCTAGCCAAGTGTAAACATGTGGTTAATGGTATATATTAGAAAAACACCTGACATTGTTATCTTTTTGGTGTGTGAGGGGGTAGGCCTTAATACCAAGCTAGTACTATTACCAACATAGATCCCTTTCAGTCTAAACATCCTGAAACCATCCATAGATTGATTTCTAGTTACTTATTTACAACCAAATTCCTATCACACTTAAAATCATACTCTAATAATATAACAACATTTAGGATGACCACTTAGTTAAGCTTTACTTTCTAAGTTGACTATTTGCTCTTTGCTTAATTACATGTTGTATTATAAAAACTTGCATTAGCTAGTGTTAGTGTAATGTTTTGTGATATGTGCCTTAATTGGATCATCTTCATTGACCCAATTTATTGTATTTTTCCTTTCACTTCTTTCTTTCAAAAGTAATTGCAAATTTTTTCTTATTTCAGTACATAGTCATTCTGCTTGACACATTCTCTTATAGACTATCTGTTTCCCTTACCTAGAATACTAGGTTGACCCTATAAAAATAATATTACTTTCTAAACATAAGGATAAATTATTAGGTTGATCATATTGACTTTGTATATTTTTATACCTATTCCATGCCTAGGTTACAAAACTAGGTCGACCTGGTCAACTTTGTATCCCTATTTTCTCAAATTTTAGTCCCTATTTTTAGTACTAAGTCAACCCAATTGACTTTGTACTCTTATTTTCCTCTTTATATTTTCTTTTTTTTTGCATCACATTTTACCTTATCTAATACTTATCCTTCATCATGAACTTCCTATTTGTCATTGAGTTTAATTTAACAGATATGATGAGTTGTACCAAACCTCATAGGGTCTCCCATAAGTAGATTAGGGATCCTCTCCTAGATGAGAGTAATGTTCATATATACACTCATATAATGAATTATGGGACCCATCCTAATTAATATTTTCTTTTTAATCCTCTCATCTCACTTGAATATCAACTCAAATTAGAGTATACCCCTAAAATGTTCTTCTTTATCTCTAAGTTTTCTCAACATCAAAGAAAGGATCCTTCTACCATTTACCATCTCATGATTAACAGTCAAGTTAAATGTATTCATTCACATTTTCCAACATTCTCACATGGATTTAGGGATAATAGTTTCTTTATTCTCAACCTCTTCCCTTTATTTTGATCCCTTTTCATACCATGACTTCTTCTTTGACTTTTTCTACCTTCATGCCTAGTATCTCTACTAACATGATAGGTTCTACATCTAGTGGGGCTCTTCCAAGACCCACTATCCTTAATTATTACACTAATGCATCATTTGATACCCATGGGAATCATTCTTCTAGTGCTTCCTCTTCTCTTCCCTTTACTTATCCATCTTTTCTACACAAGTAAATTTTTCCAATAATGCCTCACATTCTAACATCTCTTCTGAAGCTCCTACTAACACAATAGTGGTACCCAAGAGACTACTTCTAATTATAATTCTTCAAATAATTCCAAAAATTCAACTCAAACCCACCAAATTTTATTACAAATGCTTAATAAAATGAATAATTTTCAAGATCATAATGCAAATCAAATGATGTGAATGCAAAGCCACCTTATCCATCTTCAAACCCACCCTAAATAGATGCCATGGGACACATAATAAAAATGTCCCCCCCCTCCTCTTCAATATTACCATGGTAATATTATAACTCAACCTCATCTTATAAATAAGACAATCAAGGATATTCAAAATGAACCTCTTACATCTCAAATTGCTAATATCGATATAGGAGGTATCACCCCTACCATTTCCTATAATGGGTTAACTAACCCCACTCTTAACTTAAAAACATTTTAAAATCTATATAATTACTAAGTCAAATTAAATGCCTTTGCCACTAAGAAGATATGAGCTAAAACTCTCATAGGTGATGCTTTATATTGGTATAACCAACTTAAAACTCATTCTATTACTATTTTGGAGGATTTAGTAGATGTTCTAGTCCAAGATCTCAAAACTAGTGATCTCCCTAAGAATACTTTGGCCCATTTTATAAATTATAAGAAACTTAGAAATTAATCTTCCCAAGATTTTTTTAAAAGGTGGAAAATGTTATCCAATAAATGTGAACATAACATGGCTAATGATAACCTTTTTCATCTCTTTACCAATGCACTCTTTCCCAAGTTGCAATATCAGGTCTGGACTCTCTCTCCACATACTTTGGAAGAGGATATTGACCAAGATAAACATCAAGATTTACTTATGAATCAATTCAAGCCATCCAAACCTTCTATGGGTACTTGTATATTACTTAAGAATAATAATCATCATGCTATCAATGATGGTGTCATGGACTCTTATGATACCATTCACATTATTCAAGTTGTTGTTTGTAACCAATCTTCAAAACCAGCTCCCCCTTCTCAATAATTCACTAATCCTCATTTATCTTCACCTAATAACGTCAATTTTCACAAACCTTTATCCTTAAATGAATTACTAAAATGTCTACCTAGGCCTCTAATACAAGAACTTGATCCCAATCATTCTATGAAATCTTGGTATGATTCCAATAAATTTTGTTGGTTTCATGCTAGTTGGAGTTATTATCATGAGGCTTATAGGTACCATCATAATTTGGATATGGATTTTCTCTTAGAACCAATTTTGACCATGATTCTATAATTATAAAATGCCAACAAGCCTATGACATTTTTTTCAAAGCCTATGAAACAAATACTAAATCTCAAGTTTGAATCAAGCTAATGATCATTTAGCCATCTATAGAAACCCTCTTCTAAATAACCAAGATAACCAAGACAATCCCACCCCTTCTACCAACAATTTAGAAAATATTATTGACCCAAATCTTAAAGAGAATGTGGTAAATATGACCAATATGGGAAGGGTGGTTATTTTCAACTATCCTCAATCTATCTACACACCTCCATTACCTCACACATTTCATGTTATCCAATATTCTTCTCTAACTCACTTAAATAATTTGGGGTAATATGACCTTATAAATTTTTATGAACCAATTCCCAATACTCCCTTGGATAACACTTCTTATACTATATATACCATCCCTCCATCTTGTTTACCTAACACCAATGATACTCAAGCTTCTATCAATACTTCTTCTAGCACTTCTTAAAACCAACCTGCATCATCTACCTCATCTTCTCAACACAATATAAAAACTTGTCCTCTCCCTAAACCTTCTACCTTTTATCAACATAAATTCTAATGTACTTTGATTCCTCCTTCTGAGGACCTCCTTTAATATTATGTAACTATTTCTAAAAATCTTCTTATGGGTTATGATGAGTGGGATCCTATCTAGAACTCACTAATATCCCATCCCAAATTCCATCTATTGAGATTATGAGGACATTTCCATGTAATAAAAATATTCTTATGTAACTTTTATTTGAAATTAACATCCCTCATCTTCCCCTAGTAGGATGTAAAACAAACTTATTTGTATTTGAAGATACTATATTGCAACAATGTGAAAATATGTCCATCCATGTTGATGGAATAATGGACACTTCTATTTCCCTCAAATTTCCCATAGATTCCATGGTTATTGATGAGATTATTCTTTATGTGGATGATTCTAATCTATTCATTAGTGTCCAAATTGGTGATATCCAAGTCAAACGTGCCTTGATTGATGAGGGTTCTAGCACTTTTGTTACTTTTCTCAATTTTATCAAAACCCTTAGATATTCCAAATGCAATCTCAAATACACACACAACACAGGTCAAGGATATGATCAAAATAAAATGCCTCCTTTATGTTATGTGTGGATCCCCATTACCATCCCACCTATCATGTTCATGTGAAGGTGATGATATTTAACTTTCTTCTATCTTACAATATTTTGCTTGGTAGGCCATGAACTCATCATATGAGAGAAGTTGCTTCTTTCGCTTACCAATGTGTTAGATTCCCTCACAATGGATTGATATATAGGATTCAAGGTGACATAAATCCCTAGAATTTTAAATAATTCTAAGACTGGTGTGTATTTGAGATTCCTATCCTTGAAACATTGACTAGTGTTCCATTACATGAGTCTCAATTATTTAACTTTCCCATAAATTCCCCTCAAGGTCAAAAAAGTCATCCTAAAGTAATTGGTAATATCCCCATAATCTCTTATATTCTAATGATGATAATCTTGATGAGATCAATCGCAAGATTAAAACTTCTTATCTCTCACCTCATCTCATCTCTTAGTTTCCTACTTCTTTGCAATCTTGTTATTGAAAACCCTTTTATGATGACATCCCCATTGTCTTAACTAAGACTCAACATTCCATTAATCACACCTCAATAGATTATAATGTCATCCCTACCTATTTCATATTCATATACTTGATTATGATGATGGGTACACCTTAGATGATATATTCTTAGGAGGTCTTGTTCAGGCCTATGATGCTGTGATTATCCATTATCGTTCCTCTTTAGTTTAATATTTTATTATATATTCCCACGTTTCATCATATATCAGTCCTAATTTTAGAATTTGTATTCTTTATCATAGGGTAAATATGGTAAGGACACCTTTAGTTTTTGAAGAACCTCATAGGAGTATGTTTATGGATCATGCTTTGACTGGGCCCTATCACTTTGCTAGGTACCATGAACCTTATACCTTACTTATCCCTAAAATGTGTGAAACTCTCTTTTAGCCTTATATATACCCCACCCCTCCCTTAATAGAGCTAAATTTTGATCCCATTCCTACACATGCTTTAGCTAAGTCTATTCTTGCTTCTGATCCTATCACTTCTTCCATCGAGCCTAGTCTAATCCCTTCACTATCACCACCTTTTCTTGGTGATGGTGTGATTCCTTTATTTCATCTAGATATTTTACCCACAAAATGGATCAATTAGGCTTACTAAACTTATTCCACTTATATTACACCTCTTCCTATGATTAGATATACCAAGACTACTCATAGGTGTATATGTTGTTTCCACAGCATAGATAACTATTCTTCCATACATTTTTACGAGCTATGACAATATATTGACATTTTATATCCTACTACCCCTCAGTATTTAGATAAGGCCATACCTCTCCCAAAGTTTCTACTTTTAATATATTCATAGTTATGGAGAGGTGTATTATATTTTTCATAAACGTGGCACCCATCATACTGATCATTGTTGCATCCTTTAGCAGCATCTTGAAGATCACATTTTAACTATTCCCACACCTTATACCATTCCTCCCATAGGTCATTCTCATAATAATGCTCCCTTTATTCCCCCAAGGTTCCACCTCCTATGGTTCCATCTTCTCCTATAGTCCCTTCTTCACCTCCTATTCCTCCAACCATGAATCCTTCACTCGTGGACCTTCTGTTGCCTATGGATCCTTCTCTACTTGTGAGTCCCTCACTTATGGATTTTTCCCCACTGATGATCACTTCATATATTCTATAGTCCAATCCCCTAAATTATTATGAACATCCCTTATCTGATATCCCTCTTCAACATGATCCATCAAGCATTCCTACCTTTTCTATTTAGGAGATTAGACGTGAAGTATTTTTCCATTTTTCACTGAAGATAGATGAGACATTAGTTGTAGTTTGCATTCAACTTCATAGATACTTATCAGATGTTTTGGATAATGTGTGTGGATAAATCAACCAATAATTATGATCACATGCATGTTTTCTTACATTTTCATTTGGATTGGATGTGTGCTCCAACTTTATCTTTATCTATTTTTTATATCATTTGATATTATGTCAAATTATTATTTATCTTATATGGTGACTTTTATTTCATACGTTATATTTCTTATGATGTCATTTATGTTTGATTATGGATTTCTTCTTTATCATTGCCTTATTTTTATTCTTGAGTTTCTTTCTTAAGACTCCCTTGTTTTATTTTCATGATTGTTTACTATTTTATCTCTATAAACACTGATAATTATTATTGTAACTTGGTTATACTAACCTTAATATATACCAAGTGATCATTTAGTAGACATTTATTCTCATGGTAATCTCCTTTTACTGGTCCACTTTGGATTTCCTTTTTTTTCCTTTTTCCTTTTCAAAGACTAAGCATATACATGGTTGAGATTTAAGATAACATGCTAGTTCATTATTAAGCTTAAGTATTTTAGTAAATATTATCTTTGGTTCCTTACCTTAATTTATCCAACGTCTAAATCTCATTTATGTGTATCACTCTATCTTTCATGACTAGTCAATCCAAATATGTATGGAGGAGGAATCTTAAAAGCCATAAAAATATTTAAAATCCAAATCATTTAATAAAAGGCAATGATATAAAAAGGCAACATTTAAAATTCTTAAAAGTCAAATCACACTAAAATAAATGATTCAAATCACACATCCTTATTATAATCGAAGCTCAAAATCCACATTTGGCCTCATGATAGAGCTGAGGTCCATTGGGGTGCAGTAGGCTAGTAAATTAGAAAAGGAGAATAAAAAAAATCTTTTAGTGCTACTTACTTTCTCACAAAAGTACCCAATCTTAATAGTAGACCAATGGCTCTATAAGGGGTCTTGAATAATGGGGAACACATCATGGGAAGGTAGGTCCATTTTAATTCTTTTTTACTAATCTACCTTCATGAGTTGATCTTAGTAGCATGCTTATTTTCCTACATATCTTTATGTCTATAACAAATAGGTTTTCTTTGTACATTGATGGTCACTATTCACTTCATGTCTTCTCATGTCCTTATGATGCCTCCTATCTCCTAGGGTCTTCTCATAAGATGACTAAGTTATGATTTTTACATTCCTTATTTCACTCCCTACATTCCTCATATTTCATCTTGAGAAACATTTTTTTGTTCACTGATCACTCCCCTAGGTATTTCATTTGTGAGTTGCATTGTAAGACCATGGATAGGACCTATCATTCCTCATAAATTAACCCCATTTCACATTATTATTACCAACATCCCTTTTTACCATATTTTCACATTTTTCCACTGCATTAGTGTTCCATTTGTGAATTGCAGTGTAAGACCATAGATAAGACCTGGCCTTCCTCACAAAAATTTCCAATAATCTAATCACAACAAAATTATGTGTTAAATATGGGATAAGATTTGATGGATTATGAAGTTCCACATCATTGACATGATTCCCATCTTGATTTAGTATGTTTTATGATTAATTCATTACTCTTTAACTTTTATCTTATTTTATTATTGCATGTAAGAATCTAACCATTTTTTGAATTTTTCATACTTCCCAACTTGAATTAGTGTTCTAACTTCCAGACAAATTTTTCCAATTTTGTTTCTCTTTTATACTTCCCAACATGATTTAGTATGATTGATTGAATTAATTTATTTGTTTTTATACCATTTTTTCTTATGTGATTTCCACTTTATTACATTATTTTCATACTACCCAATAGGATTTAGTGTGATATTATTTGTTTTAATTCGGTGCCCATATTTTTCAAGGTTTAAAAAAAAACTTTTTGTCATCTTTTTTACCACCCTTTTTTTTCTTATACTTAGTCATTTTATTGTTATTACACATTTCCCAACATGACATAGTGTGTAGTAGATTTATTTTTTATTAATTATACTTATCCAAACTCTTTTTCACCTATTTCTTTTTAACCATACATGTGTCCTACATAATGCTAGAAAATAAACAATAACTCATATATTTCCTATAACATACACAACCAAAGCTAAATACATGTGATATAAAGAAATATATACATGCATCCATAACCAAAACCATCATAAAAACACATAATATCAACATCCAACTACCAAAATGAGATAGATATATATAATATGTTTTTTTATACAAAATACAAAAATTGATTTCTCTAGCTCTAATGCTAGGCTCTATCCTATCTATTTTGTGGCCTAGCCATGTTTCCCATAGATGCCTCAAATATTACCCTCTAAATAATACTCTATAAAAAGGCTATCTAATATCACAAACCAATCACTTATCCCTATAGGTTGGCAACTTGGGCATGTACCTATGCAAGTTAGGTCATGATATTCATATACACAACTCTCTTGAGCCAAGGCCTACCATGTATGTGCCTCTCTTGATCCCACCCCTACTGGTGGTTGTATCTCCTCCCTATGCATCTATACTCACCTTGCATCATCTCCTACTTGTCTAAAACAGCTCCTTAGGGTAGACACTATTAGAGGATCATCTAGTTTCACAAGGTTATATGGCATCAATGCCTCATCAAAGATATCATGGAGTGACCCCACACCTGGGATCCCCATCTGGTCTCTTCTTTCATAGGATATGCAAAATTCAAACCAAATAGATATTAGATCATATATATATCTCAAAAATATATTTATAATCTATGTCAACAAAACTTAAGTACAATTTCAAAACATTTATTTTCTTAACTCTATGAATGTTTCCTACCATCATCTCCCCATTGCATGACTGACAAACATGGTCTCTCCATCCACACATCCTCTAAGAACCTCATCCATGGGATACCACCCAAATTAAAATCCTAGGGTTACCACCCATGCCCATCTTAAGCTATGCCTAAGTGGTATCTCTATTTCCCAACTCTATCTTAGGCCACCTAATGGGTCATTCAAGATGACCACCCTATATGTTCTCTCTCACTATCAATGTGTTTATTGATGGTGTAACTAAGGTGGTCATTTCTCCTCCTATTGTGGTGTTAGAGGTGGTACCTCTAACACTCTTGCTTCCACATCATGCTCAATTGATCCATGGTCTCTCATGCTATGATATGATCTTTGGCCTAGCAACTGGTGGTACCAATCCTCCTCTCCCCCTCAGCACTCTCATGTGTCTGACCCAAAATGTGGGCACCATTATCAAAGTTACTAGATGAGGGAGTCTCATCTATCCTAGTACACATGCCATTAGATGTAACTCTATCTACCAGGTTATAATGGATTGTAAATTATGCGCATGCCAATGTTGGTGCCATTATCCCCTAACTCAACCATATTATAGTAATGTGCCCATACAACTACCACATGATGTTTTCCTATGTGATTGTTTATAGTGCTAGTATGTGGGGCATATACCATAATACCTAATCCTATTACCACCTTTGTACTTGAATCAAAAAATCATCTACCACGTGGGGTAACCTAAATAGTTGACACATCAAAAACCTCTCACATAACCAAGAACTCAATAAAATAATCATCCCCATGGTTTTTTGTCCTCTAGACAACATCCCATACATGTCATGCATAATCTAGAACTGGATGATAAAACCTAAATCATAGAGTGGCCCTTGATCCAAAATAGACTGGCACAAAGATTTTACATACAATAGTACTTTAACATATGACTTGTGACATAACACTCATGATATCACAAGTCTTATAACTACCTTCTGAATATACAAAATTTGAGTTGTATAAATGTTAAAGATGCTAAAACTCATCCTAGTAAATATCCTATATGATCTTGTCACCCATAAGGCTAAATCTCACCTATCTTTTCATCCATCTAGTACTCTCATGAATATGATCATACCTCCTATCAATAGTCTAAGAATCATATGGACATCCTCTAGGATGATACCCACCTTGATAGTATCACCATCCACCTCCCATATGAATGTGTTAGTGAATCATTCCAAAGATCCTAGCAACATGACTATCAGATCAAAACTCAATGGGACTCGACACATATCATAATGATTCCTAGACCTAGAATAACCAACCTAGAATGGTCTTAAATTATTAATCACTCCAAAAGGTCTGGGAGCCATGCCACATCTACCAATCTCTAAAATCTTGGATGCCCTTATAACCATAAAATAACAAAAGATGTATTAGAACTCCATGTCACTTATAATTAAATATATTCTTTTAAATTTTAACAAAAACAAGCCTAATTTACCTTAATCTATCCATTTTTAATCAATTTAACCTTTTTTAGCCTACACAGCCATTTTAGTACTCAGTCAAGCATTTTAGGCCTTTTTATTACTCTTTCAGCCTCTTTCATGTATTTTTATACTATTCTTGTCACCTAGTTAAACACTAGGTGGACCAAATTTTCCTCATTTTGACTAGGTTGACTTAACAAACTAAGTTAACCCTTTACTTTTCCCCCCTTAGTAATAAGTCGGTAGAGTGGATTACTCTACTAAGTTGACAATGAGGTACTAAGTTTCCATCATGCAAAATAAACTAAGTTGGCACACACATACTAAGTTCATAGTGTGGATTCCAAATTTTTAGCTTATTAGGTTGACTAGGTTGACCTAGTTGGTTCTAACTACGAACCCCTTTCCTTGCTTGTAATAAATGCCTTTAGTAGTTATTAATTAGATTCTTTTCAACCCATTTCCCCTTTTAGCTTCTACTACCCCTATCAACTTTCTCAGGTTCATTTCAGTTCCTAGAATTGATCTAAATTACAAGTTTATATAAAACACGTAATTTTGAATAAATATTCAAAAGCAAACTTTAAATTCTCAGTGGCAGGGAACCTAGAACAATAAACATGCTCTGATCCCTACTTTGTCAGGATCTTGCTCCACCAATTAGAGCACATATGATTACTTCTTGTATTAGCAACTAAACATTAAATTTAACCAAAATCAATAAGTAACTAGAAATATGAAACAACACAGGAATTGAGAGACAATACACAATTGTATTAATAATCACTCAGAAGAATATACAATAAAGAAGATGCCACTTCTTCCTCCACCTCAAAGGTTCGCCACACCTCAAGACCTTCTTCCCTCTCTCTCTTGGTCACAACAATCAACTCCAATACAGAATTGATGTTCACCTCTCCAACTAGTCAGTAACACGCTGCCAGTTACGTCAAGTACACAACCGCACTCCAAGTAGATCCCCTACTCTCTACTGCTACCTGCAAATCACTAGACCTTACTCACCATTGTAGATCTCCTATAGAAAGTCATACACACATGCTGACCAAGATCATACACATACGAAGAACCCTGTTGATTCTCCAAACCAGTACCCACCTTGGTACCGTGGCACTAGGAGGAACGCACCATTACTCTCTTCTCTCTGAAGGAGCTTATTGCTCTCTTACTCACTAGATACAAGTTTACAATAAAACCCATGAGTCCATATATAGATCTCATGCTTACAATAATTAGACTAACCTAATTACAATAATTAGACACACAACTCAAGACTAAGACTAGCCTTTGACATGCAAACAAATAGTCCAAAAATAGACTCTCCCAGATCAACATGCAAACTGCCTGTTCACGCATAGCTACCGACATCGGCACATCCATGACTAATGCTGGTTGCTTCCTCACTGCCATCTGACTGATGTTGGTTGATCAGACCGACGTCGGTTTCCCTGCAACTGACTTTGCAACTCCCCACAACTCTGCATCCTCCGTAACTTCTCCTGTTTGCATCTTGGTGAAGCTTTTAGATCCACAACCTAATAGTTTATATAAAACACGTAATTTTCAATAAATATTCAAAATCAAACTTTAAATTCTCAGTGGCTTACCTATGATTCCCCTGTTGTGGTTGTTGGGCATCCTTATCATCTTGGCTATCATCTCTTTGCCATCTTAGCCCTATTTCTTTTTGTTTATTCTCTAAGAGATCTATTTTATCTCATAACAAGTCAAAAAATAATAAAATGACTTCTTTTTAGCCTATTTAAACTTACTTTTCACAATTCTTTACCTCTTGAATATTTACCATTAGATTCCTTGTTTTGCCCATATCTTTGGTTTTACTAAGCCATTTTTTGAACCATAAAATATTCTCAAATCATGATGTTGTAGAGAATAATTTCCACTCATATATTCTTATAATCTAAAAATTTCATTTTTTCTCTCTTTTTTTCACTGATCTCTATAGGTTTGCTTAATGTTTTTCACATTTGAATGCCTTCATTTCTCTTACAGTCTACTAATTTATCTACAATACTAAGGTAAGTAAAGGTATATGTTTTTCAATTCTATCCTTTAATATATCTTATTTTCTCCTTACTTAATTTTAATTAGCACAAACATTATGTGTTATCATGTTCTATTCTTGAAACACCATCTTATTTTCACTCACATAACACGTGATGAGATTCGAGTGGGGAATATGTATACACATAATATTTTCAAACTTTTATCAATTACTAATGATCTCTATCTTGTAAGAACCCTTAAAGTCTCAATATCTCTAAGTGCATACCCTAACGGGTACATCGTGAAAGGGGTGGGTAGTCCATTGGTGTTTTGTAGGATTGTTTTCCCTTTTGCCACTTGTTATCTACAAACTTGTCTCCTAAAAACCATTATCCTATGCTTGTTATTTTATTTTGCACACTCCTAAGGAATCTCCTACCTTTTGTCCCCTTTTTTTAACATTAATCCATTTTTGACTATTCATTATAATAGGTCAACTGGGTTGACCTTATAGTATTTTAGGTAAAATTCATTTAGGGTTAAGGTCAGCTCTTGGCTGACCTAGCTTGTGACCTAGTGAATTTTTGTCCATAACTATACTAGGTCAACTAGGTTGACCCTATCAATTGAAACTTTTGGAAGGGATTAGGTTTAAATCTGCCTATATATACAAGATCATTCACCTTTATTTAGATAAGATAAAAATAAGTAAGAGTTATTACACATCTGCTTATCCACCATTCTACTTGAGGAAAAAGCTTAGGGTTTCATAATTTATTTGG
Organism: Torreya grandis; assembly: GCA_037957365.1. Taxonomy (NCBI): domain Eukaryota; kingdom Viridiplantae; phylum Streptophyta; class Pinopsida; order Cupressales; family Taxaceae; genus Torreya; species Torreya grandis. The sequence goes on along the minus strand of JARHVA010000655.1, from coordinate 1,934,883 downwards.
AGATACATATCTTGTCTTGTGGAGAAGTATTTTGAATGTATTGATAGGTTGTGTAGTCTAGAGCTGATTTATCCTTATAATCCATACATATCACAATAACCTCTAATGAAGCACCTTAGCCAAAGGAGAGATTGAGGCTCGATAGGTTCATCTTCAAATGTAAGTATTCCAAACTTTGTTCCTTACTTGTAAGAGTAGATAGATATGCATTTTTACTTCTCTTCCATGTATTAGGATTCTGTATACATTGATGTTAGTATATGTATCTTATGTATGTTTACTTTTATTATTTATATGCCATAAGCTTTGGTGATCACTAGATTAGACTTTACTTATTATTAGTTTAGTGAATATAAAACATAGGGCTTAGTTAGGGTTTTTACAAGATTTTGCTTGACTTTAGGCTTTGGAACCCTCCTTGGCATGGTTTATTATGATAAGAGATCCCCTAATTAGGTCTAACATATCCCCATATTAGTCATATCCCTAATTAAAAGTGTAAGTATGATCTAGTTTCTCTGATTTAGGATTGATTTATGGATATGATGCATTTTTGATTACATACGCACTCCATTTTTATATTCTATGAGGGCCCTCATGTATCTCCCCTTCATACTTGGTTTTTATGATGGACATCATTCCCTATCCGCTTAGGTAGCTACTCAATTATTACTTAGATTTATTGTTACATACATTACTATATCTATCTTGACACACTTGTGAGTGTTATACATAACATACATCACACACTACAAACTTAGACTTAGATTATCTTACATTCTTATGTTATGAATGTACATTGGGTTCGATTATTAAGTAGATATAATTTATGATCTAACTAACACACATCTTGAAGAGATTTATCTTTTAAGGATAGTTCTTCCATAGGTTCACCAACTCCTCTTAAAAAGGGTGAATTTATAAGGTTTTTCATGAGATCAAACTCCCATAATGTGCTCACAGTCCATTTTTATCACACACACTTAGATTATAAAAATTAGACTTACGTAAACATAGTGGAAAAGAATGACATAAAGATCAATAAAGTTGTATATAATTTAGAAAAAATGGAGAATAGTGCCAAAATTGGGCCACAAGCACCACATGGTGATACTATCCAAGATATGATGCTACCCTTAATTTTTAAAAAAATGATTTTGACCAAAAAATTATAGTAGGTACAATCTAGTTTTGTACAAGTTCAATCATAGATTTACTAGTTTTGCCAAGTCTAGCTCAGATTCATACCAATTTACTTAGATTAGGGATATCATGCATGACATGACCATTCCCATTTATAGTTGAAATACTCAAATAAAAATTATTATAGCTCAATCTAGAATCCATATGCTCAAATATTAGATTTGGGGTCATGTGCACAACACATTGTTTCTATTTTCTCATTTACACATCAATTGATCAGATGGAATGCCAAATTCTATGTCATTATCTATGTTGTATATATCAAATATCATTTTCTAGGTTAGGCACTAGTTTCATGCCTTACTCCACCTATAGTGGTTGGCATTTTTGAGTGGCCCAAAGATTCATAACATACTCGAGTGGATATAGAGATGACATTTCTAGTTAGACATTTCAAATGACATAGTGTAGTTCTATTTTTAGATTAATATACTACACATGTTCAGATAATGATGGATTCATAGTATACTTGAGTTATTAATCTGCCTACATGAGAGGGTTAAACACACCATCAGTATAATAAAAGTTACTCATAGGTCACGATCCACCAAGTAGGGGTGGGAAATGATGGAGTCAAAACCATATTGAGTTTTTGAGCCACCCACACATGAAGATTGAGAAAGCCATTAACTCAATCTAGGATTTCACTAATTGATCATTATATACATGCACACACATAAGACATGCATTGGAGCTTGTTTCACATACTCAAACCCAGATTCAAGGGCTTCACCTCTTAGGTAAGTTGAGGTACAATTGTTTTTTCCTTTATCCTTTTCATTTCACTTTGATGTATTTATATAATAAAGGGGGGGGAATGTAATCACCTAAAAGTGGAATTTGAGTACTAAGAGTGCTAATTGATACCACTCATCCCTAGTTTAGCCCTAAACCTATCCTAGAGCATATATTCACACTTATCTAGCCTTTGTATTGGCTATAGGTGTCCCTAATCATCACTAAAGTAATCCTAGACCCTCATTCCTGCATATTGTTTGTTCATGCCTAGGGTTCTACCACTTAGACGCAATATCATGATAAGGATAGTAGAACCACATGGGATTAGTGTCCCAATAATGATGCTACTATACTCTCTCTCATCTTTCCACAAATAATTATATTTTCAAATCTTAGACCTCCTAGGTTCAGTCTAGACCATTTTTAATAATTGTGCAAGCACTATAACATTATAAATACATGAATCTTAACCTTTTATCTAGTAGATGGAAATTAGATGCAAATTACACCTGCAAACTTAGAATAAGTTATGCATAATTAAGGTTATCAATCCCTATTATACCCTACTTATACATACTACCATCTACACCATTCTTATACTTATATTACTCAGATTTGTAGTCCCAATCACATTCAAAGCACTCAAGTCAATCATCATACTAAATTCACTTACACTTACACCAATACTAGGTAGGGAGAACTACATTAGGATTGATTCCTCTTTAGATTATTAGAATGTAGGAAACTCTCATCATAGCAAGGTGTTAAGGATGTGCATCCTACTTCACTAAAAAACACATTTTACTACTTGTATTAACCAGATGCCCTAAAAACATGGAGGATTAGTGTTTACACATAAAATCAATCAAAACATGTCATAAATAGAGATTTATAACTTGTGCACATAAGAACAACCTTATAGACCTATACATAGGTTCACCTAGAAGCTTAAAATAGTTATGCATAAAGGACACTACCATTAAAATAAGGACATAAATGCTATATGATGTTACTATCCAATTGGGCCACTAATATCTAGGAAGGTTTTTGACACATTTAGAGGAAAATATAGATATAGAAAAAATTATTAATCATATAGAATTTAATTTTGGACAAGAGTTGGAACCCTTGTTCTATAAAACAAAGAAAACATTTGTAGAAATAATAAATGAAGACATCAACACAATAGAGGACATTATCACCAAAATAGGGACATTAGCATCACATAGTGCTACTATCTAATTAGGGCCTTACTATCTAGGAGGGGTTTTAACACTTGGATCTTATTTGTGACACTCAAACTAGCCTCTAACTTAGGTTTTAGCCTCTATATATTTCATCTCATTAATTTTATATCTAAGTTATCATTTTCATTATTTATTTTTATTTTTAGAAAGGTCAAATTTAGTCAATTTTCTAACAAATAAGTGGTTGTATTTATTGCATATTTATACCCTAATTTATTATTCTCATCTATTTAACAACATAGGATTTACATTCACTATGTCCTAAAAGGTTAAAATAATTTTCATCCCCTTATGAGATCAATTCAAAGTCAATTCAACAATAAACTTATGTAAGATCAATATGAAGCTCTCCGAAGGCTAATAAAATTTAGAGCTAAGTTCTTACTTGATTTTCCTATAGAATAATTACACACCCTAGTCTAATTAGATTAGAAACCACAAGAGAAACCTCATATTCAAATTACAAAATTGACCATCACTTTATCTAGAAAAAGGAAGGGTCTATTGATTGATCCTTCCCAAACTAGTCACTTTATAGCATCCACCATTCAACAAATTAGTAAATATTATGCATATCAGTTTATCGCTGACTTACCAAATTCTTTGGCTTCAACATCATTCAAAAAATTACATCTATAGAGAAAAATAATCCACTTTAATAGATGAAATAATATGTAATCAATCCTACATTTTATCCTTTGACTCATCCTAAATAAACCATACCAACAAGTGCTTCACAAAAAAGATCTACTCAATACACAACATACATTTTTCAACCATTAGTAGAATTTCACTGATGCAATACAAGTACCTAATGATTCGAAAAAAGTTCTAGACCATTCAAAATAGGTTTATAATAGCCTATTACCTCAACAATTAGTGGATAATTTGTAAAACACATTACCAACCTCTTCTAATTTATAACAACAACAACAACAACAACAAATTCCTTTTGTAAACTAACAATGACTTCAAGTTCATTATATGAACAAAAATCAACAACAAATACTTCTTATAAATCACAAAAAAATTCCATGAAACCAATAATAGATTCATCTTGACTAGAAATAGACTCCCTACTATTCACAAGAATGGCTTCCTCAAGAATAACAACACCTAACCTATTCCAATTCCAATCCAAACTAATAGTATATCCCACATCAAATGTAGAATTTAGGATAGAGGGTGACTATTCTAAACCAAATCATGCAATTGGTTGGCACTTCCACTTATGTTAATGCTAACTAGGGTTAAAAATTCATTAATACCTAACAAAGTGACCTACTTTCATCTCAAACTGCTCCTAATGTCTAAGAATGGAATGCAATAAAAGGGATAGTTTTAGACCTATAATTAGATAAGCAAGCACCAAAAAGTACAATTTTTATGACATATACCCTTACCCATTTTATGTTAGATTTCTTTAGGTACCTTTCCCAACTCACTTTGAAATGTTAAAATTTGACAAATACAAAGGGCAAATAGATCTAAGAGAACATATGTAAGCATTCTTTATATCATGCTAAGAGATAGCATACATTAGTGTTTATTTTTTATGCCTATTTTCATGTAGCTTAGGTGGACAAGAATGATAATGGATTCTTAAACTAACTAATCGATCGATCACTACTTTTAATGGCCTATTATAAAAAAAATTCAACAATTTCTCTTACAAAATATAACATGAATTAATAGTCAGTGATTTATGCAACACCAATAAGGGAGGAAGAGATAGATTCTCGTCATACTTATAGTGGTGGGGAGATTTGGCTAGTTGTTTCTCAGATAAAATTATTAATACATAATTAGTTAGTATCTTTGCACAAAATCTCAATGTCAAACTCAATCATAATCTTAAATTCAATTATGCCAACATGTTTGAGGAAATCATTGACAAAGGGGTGAAAATAGAAAAATCACTTATTGACAAGGGTCTTATCAAGATATATTCTTAGACCCAAATAAAAAAAAGATAAATACAGAACCAAGTAACAAATAAAATACTAATTTAGACTACCGTAGCTAAAAAATTGAAGGCCTTTGTTAAAAATAAAAACATGGTCAGTAATGGGGTTATAGAGTCAAGGTATATACAAATTATATAACCACCACCTATTTAAAACAATCTACCTAACCCTCAGATTCCACTATAAAAAGCTCCCCCATGATGGGGATACTATAAATACAGAGTTTTAAGTGACCTCAAGGAACCATTAAATTATCATTCTAGAAGTTAGTAACTGCTAACATGAACATCTAACCCATTCCAAAACCATTTCTAGAGGGCCGACACAAACTATATTGGTATCACGATAATGAGTATTGAGAGTGTCATCCATCCTATGGGTGATCATGGTCCATCCTATGGGTGATCATGGTGTGAGGTTAATAAACCTAATTGAAAATTTTATTAAGAATGGGGAAATTTAATTAGATAAATGATCACCCAAAACTAATCAAGAGATGGTAATCTATAATAACCCCTTCCCTAAGCATAATAATCAGCAACAATGCACTAATCAAAACCAAGGATAGGGAGAACATAAGTAATAAGGACAAGGCCATAATCGGAAAAAAAAAAAAAAACATAATTAGTATCATGATACCCAATCCAACTAAATTTATATATAGGAGTGTTTATTATATTTATAATAATACCATGGGGCATATTACTAGTAATCATGTTGCCACTATCAAGGTCACTCATTGTAGGTCAACTAAAACTCATTAAAGGGATAATTATTCTATTTTGGGACCACTACCTTTGACCATTGGTAATTTTAGCATGGGTTATATCAATGTGATTGTGTCATGGCCATCATGAATTACCATTCTTGGACTTCCACCAACTTCTTCTAGTTCAAGTAACCCTTCCTCGACTCAAAATTGCACAATTATAATTAGATGGCCAAGAGTTACTATACAAGGCCATTTTAATTATTTCAGTGCCAATACCAATCCTAACCCTATTCTATATTATACCATACCAACATCTAAGCCATCTTATACTTCTATTGAGAAGCCATTTAATATTGGTGAACAACTAAGTAAAACACTTGCATAGATATTTATCTTGGACCTCGTGCACATGTCTAAAGTTCACAAGACCATATTAAATGAATTTATTAAATAATATAAGGTTTATAATGGAATTAATATAACTTAATTACAAGTGTTTTTGGGACATTTATCTCTATGCCAATACCTCACCTTTGACTAATGAGACAAGTCATCCCTTGGTCCCATACACAATAACCCTCTGTATATTGAAGTCATCATTTCCCATAAAAGATTAAAATAATACCTTATGGATAGTGGTTTAGTGTTAAACATAGACTCATTAAATTTGATCTAAACTTTGGGCTACAAAGATTTAGATATGTAACCAAACATCATTATGATCAAGGCTTATGATAATATAGAGAGTCTTTAGGAACTATATGTTTACCTAATTGGGCCTATCATCCATGATATCTTTTATCATATTATTGACATATAAATTACATATAATCTACTTATGGGTAATCCTTGGATATATGAAATAAAAGATATACATTCTATCTTGTATCAGTGCATCAAGTTACCTCATTTTGGGTTGGAGGTCACTATTTATGGTAATCTTCAACCATATCGATATTGTAAGCACATAGAATCCAGGTATGGGAACTTCAACTATTACCCAAGAACTAAGTTTGTAGATAAGAAGAAGAAAGCAATGGTTCTTGAATCTCCAAAACCAAACTATATTGATCAAAGTGACCTTGCCTCAACTTCTTCCAATCCACCTTCTGAAAAAAAATTTATTCATTTTACCATCAAGGATGGGGGTATTGACATATATTGCATATAAGATACTTTCCATGTTAGTAATATACCCAAATCTACTAAGTCATGTAGATGACCCAAACCTATTATTGGTAGGCCCAACATGATTTATAAAATTAGATACAAATTTACTCTACAAGAGCCACTTATATTTGTATTAGATACGTCACCCAATCAAGATTGAGCCGCTAGTGCTGACAAAATATGGTTGTATGGTTATGGTTTTGCCAATTGATTTTAGAGCATTAAATACCCCATACTAAGTAAAATCATATAACATATAAACTATAAAATAAATTTGTTAGGTTCAATATCCAAAGTTAGTCTTGAGTCAATACCTATGACAATGCATATATGGATTCAAGGCCTTGAATTTACACCATTTGGGGGTGATCTCATAAAGTTCAAGATTCACACTACATCATCACCTAGACTCCTAGTAGTGATGTAGATTACCAATATAACACCTATAATGATTTTATAAACACCAACATTTTTGTTACCAATGTTATTTTTCTCTCCATTACACCTTATTATCATCTTTCCCTTCATCATTTGAGCCTGATTTATTTGGACCAAAAAGAATCAATTATACCATTGGATGAGTTTTAGAATGAATAATATATTATCTAATACATAGGTTTTAGAGATGGGTTTCTAACTAGTGACCAAAAATAAGGTTTTGAATTCCACATGGATCTTACTACCTATTTTGGAGAGAAATCAAACTCCTTGGTCATGAAAAAATTGAAACATTGATATCTTCAAATAAAAACCTTTTTTAGGCACCTTTAGGTCAAGGAAAAGGTAAAAATAAAGACAAATCCATATGTAACAACATATTTTAGGCACCTTTGGATGTGGAAGCTTGTTCATATCCTAAGTAAACTCATATTCCTCCCAGTCCAAGCATTATTATTGGTTTGAGTATCAGTTCTAAAGAGCACCTAATTTTTTCATAGTTGGTTTAGGATTTTTGAGAATAATTTATCAATTGGCCACTATAAAAAATGGAAAATTTAGCTTATTATTACATGGATTGTACTTGTATCTCCCAAAGAGATGAATAATATTAATTCCCTTCACTCTCAACTATTAATGATGATGTATCTACAATCTTTGTGGATGATACCATAGAAGTGAAGCATGGTACCTATGATGACCCAAAGATAAAGTACCTAGGCACATCCCTCACTAATAAGGAGCATGATTTCATCATTACTATCTTGAAGAACTTAATTGATATATTTTCATGGTTTTATTCTGATATACCAAGTTTATACCATTATTTATTGGTGTATCGACTTTTTGTGCATTCAAATGCTAAGCTAATCAAGCAAAAATTACAAAAAATGCATCCATGCATCATTATACTATTCAAGAAAGAGATAGAAAATTTATTAGGATATAGATTCATTTGATCACTATATTATTATAAATAGATATCAAATATTGTGCTAGCTAACCAAAAACCACATGGCATTTGCTTATATACTGATTTTAGAGACATCAATAAATCATGCCCAAAAGATGACTTCCCTCTGCCAAAAATTGACATGACCATAGATTCAACATCATTATGTGATATGTTTTCCCTCATAGATGGATTTTCAGTAAATAAAAAAATTAAGATTACACCTAAGGATCAACATAAAAAAATGTTCACCACTCCATGGGGGACATTTTATTATCAATTCATGCTATTTGGATTTAAAAACACTGATGCAACCTATCAATGTACCATGACTATCATCTTCCATGACATGATGCATGATATTTTTGAGGACTACATTGATGATATCTTGGCCAAATATGAAAAAATAATTAGGACATCATGACTTTCTATGAGGAATATTTAAGAGACTTCATTAATACAATGTGCATATAAATCTAAAGAAGTGCATATTTGGTGTCACTTTGGGAAAACTATTAAGAATAATTATTTCATGTAGGGGCATCAAAGTAGATCCTACTAAATGAAACCATTATGGATATACCTCTACCATAAAATTTAGTCTATTTGGTGGTTTATTTCTTAGCTAGTTGACAAGTGTTGTCCTTTCAATCACATTTTGGGGAAAGGTCTTACATTTCATTAGGATATAAGTTATTATCAATCCTTAAAATAATTAAAGACCTAATTGGATAATATACCTATTCTAATGCTTCCACACTAAGATAACCTTTTCTTCTTTAATTATTAATTATAGAACATGCACTAGGGGCACTCTTGGCCCAACATGAAAATCAAGGTAAAGAACATGCCATCTACTATTTGAGATAGATGTTTGTTACTTATGAGAATAATTATTCACAATTAAGAAAACTTGTTTATTTATTGTGTTCACTTCCCAAAATTTATCACTATATGTTAAACAACAAAATTATTTTTATTTCCAAGGTTGATATGCTCAAATACATGTTATCCATGACAACTTTAATAGTTCGCATGGAGAAGTGGGTAATAATGTTGAGTGAGTTTGAGATCAAATATCATAATCAAAAGTTCATTAAGGGAAAATTTATTACATACCAACTTGCCAAATCTCCTTTATTAGATATGGAACCACTCAACTTTAACTTCCAAAATGAGTCCATTTTGACTCTAGATATAATTTCTAGTGATTCCAAATAGTAGACATTATATTTTGATGGATCATACACATCTCATAGATCTAATGCTTATATATTGTTTAATAAAATAGAAGGGGATCTCATTCATAAAGTGTTCCACATTAGTTTTCATTATATAAACAATATGTCTCAGTAAGCTTTTGTCATTGAAAGACTCAAATTCATCATATAATAGAACAACAAATAGTTAATGGCATATGGGGATTCCAAATTAATCATTAACTAGGCTACAAACTAGTACTAAACAAAGGATGATAAGATTTTACCTTACAATAATATGGTAGACAAGATCAATTCATAGTTTTAATCTGTTCAATTTGATTAAATACCAAGGGTCAGTAACCGATCATCTAACACAAAGGCAACTATTGGATCCATGCTAGTAAATATTGGTAGTGTTAAAGAATATTCTATTCTCATTAAAAACCTTCTTCAACTGTCTCATAAATAAATGAATTCATAAATAGTATGTGATATTTATAATCAAGACATCTATAAATACCTTTAGGACCACATTATTCCATTAAACTTATCATGTAACCAACATAAATCCATAAGACCACCTGATATACATTACTTGGAAATACACTCTATCGTAGGGGCTATGATGGAAGGATACTTCATTTTTATCTTGGAGAGAATATTAATTAACATTAAAGGACATGCATGAAGAAACTTATGGGGCCCATAATAGTGGTTTATTCTTAGCCAAGAAACTCCTTCAAACTGGGTATTATTGGCCCATAATGGAAATAAATACTTATAGACATGTGAAGAAGTGTGATGCTTATCAATGACACATCAATTTGATACATGTTCTTTCCTTTCCAGTCCATTTGATCATAATACCATGATATTTTTTCTAATTGGGGACTCTATATCATAGGAAAGGTGCACCCTAATTCCGTAGATGGCCACAAGTACATCCTAATTACCACTTTTACTTCACCAAGTGGATAGAATCCATTTCCCTCATGTATATAATCAATAAACAAATTACATGTTTCATTAATTATCATCTCATCTACCGCTATGGAATTATCTCCATTATTATCACTAATAATAGTGGCCCATTAAAAAATAAATCTATGGTGAATAACATAGATTAAGGGAGAATAACATAGATTAAGGGAGAATATGATTTTTATAGCTATGGTGATAGGCCGTACTATAATCAGCTTCACCATATCACTAAATCACTAAATCTATGTTGTGCCTAAAAAAATTGATTTAGTGTGCAAACCCTAATCCTCCTTACAAGTATGGAATTAAAAATAATGATGTGTTCATTAATATGATAGGATGGACATCCTCAAAACCCTATTGTGAAGAGAGTTACCTAAATACCAATACTCCAAAGAGGGATCAAGACCGATGTAGTTCTCCCACTTAGTGCTTGATGTAAATAAAAGTTAATGATACAATGAGAGTGGACTTAGATGCCTTGAATGTGCTTGAACTTTTAAAACTTTGAAAATTAGATGTAGGGATGCTGTAGATGGTAGTATCTATAAGTATAATAGAATAGGGATCAAATACCTTAATTTTTCTCAACTTATCTATTATTTGAATAAATTTTGAATCTATCTTCCATGTAATGAACAAGGGCCAAATAGACTTGTATTTATAAAGATATGTAGCTTGCAAATAATAAAATGTGATTAGGATGACCTTAGGAGGGGAACACATTTGAAAAATGATTTATTTAGGAGAGTCAAGGATAAAGATAGTAGTGCCTAGTTAGGTACACTAGCACCATGTGGCTATAGTGTCCCAAATGTGGGACTAATGTCCACCTAAAATACTACTAGGCAAGTTAGGTTGAGATCTAAAAAATCTATCCTAGGACTATGTTTTGACTAACTGTAGATGTATGTAGTCTTCACAATGACTAGAAAAGTGTGCAAAGGATATAAGATAGGTCTATGACTAATCTAGGGATAGGATAACTCAAGAAACACTCGTAACATCCAATTGCAACTTTTAGGTGATTACATTTGCCCCCCTTTTGCTAGAAATGCAACAAAGTGAAATGACTAGTATAAAGGAAAATGAAGTGTACTTGGACTTAACTTGGAAGTGAATAATGTATAACTACGTCTGAGTATGTGAATCTAGGTCTACATATGTGAAACATGATCTAAATCAATGTCCTATAATGAAACATGTAAAAATAAGTACTTACTTAAGAGATGATCAAAAGCAAAAGACTATGCTGAAATAAAGTAACTGAGTAAATTTGAGTAAAGAGAGAGGAAAATAATGAATATACATCATTGGGTATGTGAACCAATACATGAACTTGGTGATAACTTGTGCATGTAAGTGTACATAGTGATCATATCTATGAATATATTGAATTGAGTTGATGACTTTCTCAATCTTCATATGGGTGGCTCAATAACTCAATCTGGTTTTGACTCCATCATTACCCACCCCCTACTCAGTGGATCCTAATCTGTGAATAGCTTGGATAAGACTATAAGTGTGTCTGACCCTCTCATGTGGGTGGCTCAAGAACTCAATTAGGCCATGACTCCATCATTTCCCACCTGTGTGAAGTAGATACATCTATAATTGAATTACATAAAGAGTTAAAAGCATATAACTGAGTATATCTAACTATGTATGTCAGCTCTACAACCACTTAGGTATAAAAGTGTAACCTTTCCTATTTGTTCTCTATTATTTTGTACCTACTTATCATAACTTTTATTATATACCATATTTCTATGA